>VZTY01023877.1:258409-295609 GCA_013400935.1 Turnix velox | reverse complement strand
TTTTTTTTTTTTTTTTTTTTTTTTGCAAAGCGGTATCAGCAAACGGAAGCAATTGCACCATAAACATGAGTAACCTCTAAATTATCCATAATTATATTTAAACAAAAAGTTCCTTAAAGTCCCTTAGAATTATTACCCTTCCAGTGACATAGTGTTAATTATGAGCTTATCCTTCTTAAGCTGATTTCTCAGCGGCTTCAGTCTCCTGTTCAGACAGTTTCTCTTCTGACAGCACCGTCATCCAGGGGGACACGGAGCGTGTGATGGTTTGCTTGGCCAGGTTGTAGTGGTTTATGACTGTGTAGAACTTCCCCCGGGCACTGGAGTCTTGCTCCGAGTAGTAGTTTTCCAACCCGGCTGGAATGCATTGATTGTTCTGAAAAAAAAAACCAAAATAATCCATCACTTGGAGATGACAGCTGCAGAAGTTGGTTCAGGGGTTTTTTCTCTTTCCCTTTTGGTGGGCTCAAAATGTTCTCCCCTGCAATCCTTCAGCTTCTCCTGCACTTGGTTTGTCTGTATGCCAGAATGAGGGTGGTGAGGCACTGGCACAAGTTGCCCAGAGAGGTGGTGGAGGCCCCATCCCTGGAGACATCCAAGGCCAGGCTTGCTGAGGCTCTGAGCAGCCTGATCTAGTGTAGGATGTCCCTGCTCTCTGCAGGGGGTTGGACTAGATGGCCTTTGAAGGTCCCTTCCAACCCTATGATTCTATGAATGATTAAGCACATAAGAAATGCTTGCCTGAAATTACTTTTTAAAGTCCTCAGATCTCTAGTTCCAGCCCTGTTTTGCTGGTTTTTTAACTCTCCACCTAGTTCCAGCTACAATTGGAGATGGCTTCATCCCACCCTTCTTAGAATAGCTCATTGAATAGTTTGGGTTGGAAGGGACCTTAAAGATCATCTAGTACCAAACCCCCTGCCATGGGCAGGGACACCTCCCACTAGATCAGGTTGCTCAATACCTCATCCAGCCTGGCCTTAGACACCCCCAGGGAGGGCGGCATCCACAACCTCTCTGGGGAGCCTGTTCCAGTGTTTCTCCACCCTCATGTTTGAGATTAGTTCATCTCTTTAACATGGTGCTTTCAGTCTGAAGGACAGAAATCAATAAAGATACATCAATGCTAAGGTAGGAAGAGTTTTCCAGCCCAGTAAACAAGACACAGAGGGAAAACACTGTGGGTGGCCAAACTTCTGTGCAGCAAAAATGCCTCACTCTTGACTGTCAGAAAGATGTAGCCAACACCAGGCTTTTAAAAAGCCACCTTCAGCTGTGGGACTCCATGATTTGATCACCCAGAAACACTACACAGAAACTTCTGGATGCTCAAAGCCTTTGAAATTGAAATAAAATACCTGATTTTAGAGAGTGAAATCACAGAATGCATTGACTTGAAAAGGACTTTCAAAGGCCATCAAGTCCCACCCCCTGCAGTGAGCAGGGACACCCTGCACTAGATCAGATTGCTCAGAGCCTCAACGAGCCTGGCCTTCAATGTCCCCTTCAACGATCCTTGGGGCCTCTGCACTAAATACTAAGTGGGATCCAAACTTAGCAGATAGGCTTGGCTTGCTATTAATTTTTCACCTGCTGGAGTGAAAAAAAAACATCAAAAGGTATAAAAGAAGAAAAGCGAGATTAGAGGTCTCCATCAGTCCTTAGGAATTCTGGATTTTACACCTACTTGGACTGCACAGTTAAAGCCAATCATCGTATTTGACAGATGCAAAAAAAGTGCTGTTTTAAAAAAAAAACAAAAAAAACAACCCAGGAGAATAGAGCCACATGTTACATGTGTTCAGCTGCATCAACCATGTTGTCTTCCAGAAGTATTACCCATGTTTTATCTGGGAAAACCAACGCTACTTCCATGTGACAAAACAACTGACAAGTCCATAGACAAAAGCATCTTTGCAGTGATTATTTTGCTCAGCCATGGGATGGGGACGCAATCCCAATCCTAAATATCTGAAACAGGGGAAGGACAAAGAATCACAGGTTGTCAGGCATTGGAAGGGACTTGGAGAGATCATTGAGTCCAATCCTCCTGCTGGAGCAGAACATCCAGATCAGGTCACACAGGAAGGGGTCCAGGTAGGGTTTGAATGTCTCTGAAGAAGGAGACCCCACACCCTGTCTGGGCAGCCTGTGCCACTTTTCTCTCACCTCATCATGACAAAAGTTTCTCTCTTATTACTGTGGAACCTCCCATGTTCCAGCTTTCACCCATTACCCCTTGTCCTGTCATTGGCTATGACTGAGAAGAGCCTGGCTCCATCCTCCTGACGCTCACCATTTACATATTTATAAACATGAAAGAGGTCGCCCCTCAGTCTCCTGTTCTTCAAGCTAAAGAGACACAGCTCTCTCAGCCTTTCCTCAGAAGGGAGATGCTCCAATCCCTTCATCACCTTTGTGACTCTGCGTTGGGCTTCCTCAAGGAAGGGAGGTGCCTTGGCAAGGAAAGCAAAAGGTAACACTTACAGTATGGAACACACTGAAGCCCTGAAGAAATTTCCTCCAGGATGGAAGTGCACTCAAGATCTTTGAGTCTCTGGTGAGTCTCACCAGCAGCCAGTGAACAGCACTTTGGAGGAGTGGGAGAGATCTACACACCAGTGTCAGAAAGCCTGAGGCTGCAGCAGCATGAGGTTGCTGCTACACAAAGGAAAATAAGTGCCTTTTCCAGCACAGCTTCAAGCCTGGATGTGTAGTACAGAAGAAAAGCTGAAAACATTGAGACCTTTGGAACTCCTCCAGGTATGAGAGCATCAGGGCAGACAGGAGACTCACAGCTGCAGCAGCTCAATCTTTATGCAGAAATTCCTGTGGCACCAGGGTCATCTAAGGCAGGGGACACCTTTGCCCTTATCCAGGGACATCTAAAGCTTGGGGACATCTGCAGAACAAAGCCAGTCCAGACAGACACTGGTTACAAGGTGACAGCCTGCAACTGCACCTCAAACTACGCTGGGAGGTGTTATGGACGCTCCCCAAAAGGATGCAAAGGCAGCAAACACACACTCACACCAATACTGGTAGTTTCAGGCCCCATGTCCTGTCCTGTGCAACTCTGAAGAGATCCATGACTGAAGATGCTGTGCCTCCTGCTATTGTGCCACCAACCATCTGGGGAACAACCTCAAAAAATCCAGCACTAGGATGTTCTGCTGCACCTTACAAATAAAGCAGGGACCTCTGCTCAGCTTCTGTTTCAAATGCAAGTTTGTTTCAAACAAGCAGGGCCCTAAGAGAAAGCTAAGCAACTGTTCTCCTCTTCAATTTTTGTGACACTGGGAAGAAGAGACAAGAGAAGCCAGAACTCTGCAAGTCAAAACTGAGGGGACAACATGGAGTGAAAGGAAGCAGAAGCAGCAGACTGTTAGGAGACGTGTGACAGGAGTGTGGAACTGGCTATTCCTGTCAAGTCAGAAGCACATCAAGACAGGCTCAGCAGGAACATACAACCCTTTGCCCAAATTGCCCAGAGCCAAGAGAAACCTCAGTAAGAGAAGGCCCGTGAGACATGAGCACGGAGGAGTTTCAGTGCTACAAAACCAACTGCAGAACTAAACATTGGATCTCCTGAGTTACAGCCAAATAGTCCAACCACAGGATTGTTTTGCCCTTGAACCAAGGGAAGGCAGTGACCTGACGCTGAATGCCTGGAGCCAGACATCACTCATAGTAACTTTGGACTGGCTTCTTGAACATATTCATGAGAGGAAGCCAAAGTCCTAGGATCACCAAGGAGTGCTGAGGGAGCTGTTAAATCCTTTTGAAAATCATATTGGGCACACACATGACTAAATATCTTTAATAAATTTAGAGTCACCATCACTGCTGCTTTTCTTATCTTAGCTGCAGCCAAGTCCATCCCTGCTAAATCCACAACTGAGGGATCACTGTCACCTTTCCTGCCTCACAGCCCTGGCAGAGCTGAGGAGTCAGTGCTAATGAAGGGAGCCCCAGCCTCCCTTTCAATCAGAACCACTACTTTTTTTCCAATAAAAAATTAGTGCTTTCCCTTCTCTGGCATCACTTTTAGCCCGTGGCAGCAGGTCTGGGAGGTCACTGTTCTAGAACAAGTAGTTCTTTCTACAGAAATAACCCGGAGGTACCTCTGTTGCTCTTAATGAGAACATCACTCTACTGCTTCTTTGACACATATTCCAGGCCCTTTTTTTTTTTTTCCCTAACTTCAGGTTTTATCATTTCCTGAGACACACGAATTCAGAGGGACGTGCTGCATCAAACTGTCTGACCCAATAAATAAGGGCTCTGTCCAGACAACTGCAGATGGAACAAGGTTGAAGGACGCTGGTGTTTTGGGACTTTTGCTGTAGTTACAATGTTCAAAGCATCAGCAAAGCAACAACATCATGAAAATTATGCAACAGTAAAATTTCAATAATAAATTAAGCCAAAAAAAACAGGGCAGGAAGCAGATTGACTTAGGAGAACACAAATTTCTATGGGATGCAGCATGACTTAATGATGGTGATGCAGGAAGCCACATGGAGAATGTTAAATATTCTTCAGCTTTTTTTTCTAGAACCTGTGTGAGATTTACCTTGAAAACAAATCCTTCTGGACAGGTGTGGTCATACTTGTAAACCTTGTAGACTACCAGGAATACAACACACGTTAGGAAGGCCAGGGCAAAAAGGACCAGCACGGTTACCTGTGAGGAAAGAAGAAGATGCTCAGGTCAGAGATGATTACATGGCTGTGTGGTACCTCAGGTGGCAGAAGCCAGCTGTGAATGCAATTCACTGTAGCATCAAGCAAAGGATAAAACCAGCTACTCAATTATTGAGGGAGAAGAGGGAAGGCAGCACCTAAGTGCTTCCACATTCCTCCCTGTTAGAGAAGAAAGTGGTGGATGATGAGCTGTCAGTGCCCATTGCCTCTGTCCTGAAAGGCTTTTTTTGGGTTACAATTCTGCAGACTGCACATGTGAGGCCAGAAGGACACATGGAGGCAGCTGGGATGAGGATTTGGATGATGTAAGTCTAGTTTATGTCAGCCCAGAAGCATGTCTGTGTTCCCTATGCCTGTCCAAGCTGGGGTTGGGTGACAGTAGGTTAACACAGGTGTCACCCAGGTAGTGATAAGGTGACTCTGGCAGGCCAAGGAGGAAACAATGTCTGCCCTCTCTTAGAATCCTAGAATCACAGAGCTGGAAGGGACCTTCAAAGGCCATCTTGTCCAACCCGCCGCAGTGACAGGGACATCCTCCACTAGATCAGGTTGCTCAGAGCCTCAGCAACCCATCCCTTGGAAGTCTCCAAGGGACGGGACATTGACCACCTCTCTGGGCAACCTGAGTCAGTGCCTCGCCACCCTCATGGGGAAGAACTTCTTCCTAATGTCCCATCCAACCCTGCCCTGCTCTAGTTTCAAACCATTGCCCCTTGTCCCATCGCTCCATGGGATGAAGCAGCCCCTCCCCAGCTTTCCTGTGGCCCCTTCAGGTACTGATAGGCCTCTATGAGGTCTCTCCTCTCTTCTTAGGGCAGAGGGAATTTGTTGCACTGCTGTGAGCTTGGAAATCATTACACCAGTCATCTGCACACTTGGCTGCTCAACACTCCTTCATTCATAGGTTGAAATGGTAATTATTCATCACACAGAGAGCACAAAGCAATAGCTCACTGCCAGATCCATAAGGAAATACTCCATGTTCCATATCACATCACCCTCTGGGAGTTCTGCTGCACCTCCTTTTGCAGAGAAGCCATCAGACTGCACACCACCAGGTTTTCACCATCTCCTTAACCAACCTCCCTAGTCCTCAATTTGGGCAGGAGGAAAACCTAAGACACACATTCTCTTGAATCTGAAATCAGTGTCAGTATCAAGCCAACCTTTCCCAGGAATAAACATGAATGCACCTCTAAGCTGCATCCTTTAGATGAGATGGAGCTACCTCTGGAATCACCTCACCTGCTGAGAAGAGGAAGCACCAGATCCTGGCACAGCAGTTACACTGCAAAGCTTTCTAATTTAGACCTGGTTTTGTGGAAGGTGGGAGATAAGCATATATTCATTATCTGAAGAGTGTCTCAAATGTGTTCCCCATGAGGGTGGTGAGACACTGGGACAGGTTGCCAGACAGGTGGTGGAGGCCCCATCCCTTGGAGACATCCAAAGCCAGGCTTGCTGAGACTCTGAACAGCCTGATCTAGTGCAGGATGTCCCTGCTCATTGCAGGGGGTTGGACTAGATGGCTTTGGAAGGTCCCTTCTAGCTCTATGATTCTATGACTCTTTGTGTCCATTTACTATTCTAAAGCTTCTACTAATAGACAAATGAGGAGCTTGGTAAGATTAGAGATCAGGAGTGGTTGAGATTATGGTTTTTGGCAAGTTAAAAGAAGCCAACATGTACTACAACATAAGAAACAGTAATAAAAAGGAATAAACAAGATTATGTTATTAAAGACTTAAAACAAAGTGTAATGTGATTTAAATTTTTCAAGAGAGTTAAGTATACCAGTATACCCTTTCTGAAAAGAAAGATTTAGGCACATCAGTGTCAGCCATGAAAACAAAGATAATACTGTATTTGAGGAAACAACCAAAAAAGAAGTGGAGCCTTGCCTCTTGGTGAAAAAATCCCACCACAGATTCCCTTTTTGCTAAGCCCCAGAACTAAGAGGATTGGCAGCACTGCAGACTGCGTGTGGCAGCAGGACCACTACATTCAAGGGCTAATATGAACTTCTGTGATCACACTCCCTAATCAAGTAGGGTTTTCTCTTTCATTTTAGGAGAAAGATGGTCCCTTTTCTTACCATACTTCAGGATAAAAGGACAGTCACACATGGAAACACCACAGATGGGAAGGAATCCATTACTGGATTCCAAGGTGATCCCAATCACCTGTTAATCCAAACCACTTCTCCCTTCTAAGATGAAAATCCTTCTCTTCCTTTTAACAGCCACTTTCGTCACTCTCAGGATAACCCACCACTGATGGTCCACAACTGCCAGATCAATTCTAAACTCAGACCATCAACTTCTCTCCCCTGCCAGTAACACAGTACAGTCCAACCTCTCTGCCTCATCTTCTGAGTCATCTCCTCCCAGAGGCCTTCCAGAAATAAAAGCATGAGAAGAAGGAAAGTAACAATGTCCACTTCAGACCACAAGTGCTACCAAAGCTGTCATTTTATTGCTTTCTTCCAGAGAAGATTTGCATATTTGCCATAAACTGGAGGAAAGTTGTGTCCAGTTCTGGGGCCCAGAGCTGAAGAAAGACAGGGAACTGCTGGAGAGAGTCCAGTGCAGAGACACAGAAATAACAAAGGGATTGGAGCATCTCGTTTCTGGGGAAAGGCTGAGGGAGCTGGGTCTCTTTAGCTTGGAGAAGAGGAGACTCTTTAGCTTGGAGAAGAGGTGACCTCATCCATGTTTAGAAATATGCAGCATGTGAGTGTCAGGAGGATGGAGCCAGGCTCTACTCACTGACAGCCATTGGTAAGACAATGGGCAACATGTGCCAAGTTGAAACACACAAGGTTCCACAGAAAGATGAGAAAAACTTTGTCAGGGTGAGAGAACAGTGGCACAGGCTGCCCAGACAGGGTGTGGGGTCTCCTTCTCTGGAGACATTCAGACCTCACCTGGACCCTTCCTGTGTGACCTGATCTGGGTGTTCCTGCTCCAGCAGAGGGATTGGACTAGATGATCTGTCCATGTCCCTTTCAATCCCTGATATTCTGTGATTCTGTAAACATTAACGAGGCAATAGCAGTAACTTGCTCCCTCCCTCTCTTTGAGGTAGGACCAGATGCAATGCATGCCTCTCTTCTAAAAGGAAATCTTGAACCTCTTCTAGTGGTGGCCACCTGTCCAAGTGCAGTGTACCCCACAGTGGAAGCAGAAGTCTTTTGAATGACTCAGCTCATTCACTGCCATGTACATGCTACCTGTCACACCCCACCAGGGATGGGCTTTTCAAATACTTCTCTGAAACAGCCACAAGACAGCACAGACAAGTTTCTTCTAGCTAGGATCTCCAAGTGTGGTTTTGTTTTCATCTTGAGAGTGTCCTTCAGGGCTAGTTTTAAGGGGATCTGGCAGCAGATCTAAGCCAACAGAAAAGATGACAAGATATTATGTATGTGGCAGGGTTTTGAATAGATTGTAAGTGAAGAGCAGAAGAAGGACAATGTCTAGCCAGAAGCTATTACAGTAATCGAAACGAGAGATGACTAATGAATGAACTAAGTGTACCCACAGCAAAGAAAAACTCTCTTCAATCTCTGTAAGCATTTAGCCCAACAAATGAGAAGCTCACCAGATCTGACAGCGGCCCTAATGTGTAAACAGCCTGTGATAAGGCCTTACCATCAAGATCTGCTACATCTTCCCATCTGCATCCTCCTTCCCTACAGCTGCAAAAATTGAAAGCTGTTATTTTCTCAGCCTGGCTGCTGCAGTCTCCTCCTTCCTCTCTCTGCTGACATTTATCGTGGTCCCTTTTAATCAAGCCAGAATATTGTGGCAAAATTAATCAATGGCACCAACCGTGCCTGCTTCTCTTCATGCCCTTTGCAGGCTCCTGTCCCTTCCAGAGCAAATTACAAGCCATATTTCAAGCCATCCACAATCACAGAATCACAGAGCAGGGAGGGATCTTCAAAGGCCATCTAGTACAACCTCCTGCAGTGACAGGGACATCCTGCACTAGACCAGGTTGCTCAGAGCCTCAGCAAGCCTGGCCTTGGATGTCTCCAGGGATGGGGCCTCCACCACCTCTCTGGGCAACCAGGGCCAGTGCTTTCCTAGAATTTTTCATGATACCACTGCACCACAAGTCTGCCCCTTCTGCTCCTCCTCTTAGCTTTACCCACTTCCATTTTGCCCACATCCTTCTGTCCTACTTCAACCTGTGTGCCACCTGTTTTTAACTCTGCCTTCTTCTCCACCTTCCCTGAAATTCTTTCACTTATTGTGCTGCTTTGTACCCCCTTCCCTTTATGCTTTTCCTGCCTTTCAGCACCCAGCCAGGATCACTCCTGTTACACATTGGAAGTGTAACTAAAGTGGAACTAACAAGAAGACATGCAGTAATCTTAACTGCTCAATCACTGGCGCTTGGTGACATCTCATCTCTGCTCTACATCTCTGCAGCATCTATTTCAAATGCAGCCTCCTTGGAACACGACTTTCCTTCCTCATTTGTCTGTGAAGCACCAGGCACAGACATGGTGCCAGCACCAAACAAGAAGAGCCAAGACATACATTCACACAACACCTTTCACATGAGGGGATTGAAGACCAGTTCTTGCATTGTTCACCAGTGAGATGCTGCATTTCATCAATTTCTAGGGTAAAATAAAACAACTCTTCAACCATTTAGGAGGGGAAATTAAGATTACTGCTACCCAACTTAAAAGACAAGAGAATTTTAGGCAGGCAGACTGTAATTACAGTGGATTGTGTCTGGCTGTATCCTTCAAGCCAAAATTCATAAAACATTCCATTGAATCTTCCTTGGAAATGGCCATGACCTCTATTTCACCTCTCCCCTCTGAAATCTGGCATCTCCAGCAGCACAATGCCCTCCATTAGGACAATGATATCATCTCTCCCCTTCCCCTAACATTCCAGATTTCTCAAGGTTAGATTCCTGTTTGCTGTTAGATGTCTGAAACAATGTACTTAAGGATTAAGAAACGTTGAATTTAAAGTAAATTGCAACATGAAAGAAAAAAAAGGAACAGTCACATCTATACATGCAACTTGTATTCATAGAATCATAGAATGCATTGAGTTGGAAGGGACCTCCCGAGGCCACCTAGTTCCATGCCTGCTGGCAGTGAGCAGGGACATCCTGCACTAGATCAGGTTGCTCAGAGCCTCAGCAAACCTGGCCTTGAATGTCTTCAGGGATGGGGCCTTCACCCCCTCTCTGGGCAACCTGCTCCACCTTCATGGCGTTCTTCTTAATGTCTAGTTTAAAACCACTGCCCCTCATCCTATTTCTACATGGTCCCTGCCCTCCTCCTGCCCTTTTCTTGTCTCTGGTTCTGCTTCATGAAAAAGAATTGCAATGGAACCACTGGCAGAAGACACCTAACTTAGGGCAGCAGATCTGCTGTTAAGCACGCATTCCACTTAAATCTTCCAGCTCCAACTGCAGAGACTTTTACCCAAAAATTTTGCAGGAGGGTTGTCAATGTCATTTTGGAGAACTATCAGACATCCAAAATAATGGAAAAAAAGCTCACTGTCACGCAGCACTTTGCTTAACATCAGCTGTTTTAAGACAGCACTTATACTGGAAGAAGAAACTCCTTTGTTTTTTCTTGCTTGAAGTAATAATGGAGAAATTCAAAGCCTGCCAAATGCTTCCACCTGTGAGCAGTTCCACAGAAGAAAACACAGCTCCTCAAGGCAGTAAGTACCCATCACTCTTCCAGCACTCACAGGCATGGAATATACTTAAACAGGCAACACCCTGTCCAGGAATCAGCACCTAAGAGACTTATTAAGTGGGAACAAAGAGCTACCCAACACAGAGTAATCCCACAGGAACAACAAGTTAAGTATTTTCCCTTGTCTCCCATTATCTTTGAAGCAAAAGTAATTCTACTAAGAACAGGTTAAAAAAGCCTTGGGGCAGAAAGATGTTTTAAAGGATGCCCTGGTTCAACTGATTCTGAAAGGAAATCTTGATTCCTCTTCCATAACCTCATGCAGACATTTCAACATCTACTTGTTAATTCATGGTACTATATGGTCTTACCACAGAAATGAGCTTTGGTTCCACAGCTCATGGAGATGCCAAGGGTAAAGTTTGAGTAGCTGAACTGCCTTTGAGTAGAAGAAAATAGCAGAAGGCACATCAAAGCTGGAGTTGTTTGCTTCCAAAATACTCTGAACCTTCTTTACTGAGTTTTTCCATAAAGACAGGAAAATAATAATCTCATCCTTTGATACAACAGACATTTTTTCAAGCGGGTGTGCTTGTGCACAGCTGTCAAATGCAGCCTAGTTCAACGGGTGCCACAGCAGACATCCCACTGCAAAATCCCACTGGAATGTCTGAAAAAGCTGCTTTATCAATAGGGGAGGCAAAGGTTTAGCTTTGGGTTACTGATACCATCCATTCTTCTCCTGCAACAGCTTCCTCCTATGTCCTGATTCATAAGACTCCTTTGAAATGACATTTCCAGCCTATGTTATTTGGTGCAGCAGACAATTTACAGGAGGAAAAAAAAATTGCCTTGTTCAAAGCTGCTTTCCAGATGAGAAGGCCCAACTGCCCACAGAAGCCTGCACTACTCAAGCCTTTCATTTCTCAATGAGCAATAATCTTCACTGAAAAAAAGATATTTCTTGCTGTGGTTGGTGCCATAAAACTAAATTAAGACAACAGGGTGCTCAGGATGAGGAAGCCTTCCCATTCTTCTGGCAGATTCTAATTTGAATTCAGAAGGTGGCTTCGAGCAGAAGAATTACACTTGCAGTTTTCCCTGTAAACATTCCCTGCTCTGTTGTAATGGCCGTGGTAATAATGTGGATTGAAAGCAGAAAATAGGTTTGATAATTCCTTATTCACCCAGCTCCTAAAACACCAAATAATCTACATGACACACACACACACTGGAGCAGCTTTATTTGTTGCCATTTGTGTAATTTCTCAGGAAGAAGAAGAGCTTTAGGTGATGTGCACTGCTGAATCCCACGAACACAATCTGCTTTGTCCGTGTTTAAAAAATACATCTCAGAAGCCACACATGAATTAGATGCAAATATGACTGACTGACTGCTTTTATTTTTAGCTCAGCATTTGGGCTGTGTCTGTGGTAAACTCCTGCACGGGCCACATTAAAGTCATTGAAGCAGCATCTGAAGCCTTCCTCGTGAACGCCAGCCAAAGTCAACATCCCACCAGTTAAATAATGCATTTCATAATTATAGCAAATATTTAATTTTCAAACAAATATCCTTTTGCTCTCTCAGAATCAACAGCAGCAGTTAACACGATGTTTCACAATTAATAAGGGCCCGGGAGGAAAAACCTCACACAATCAATGCTTTTCATCTACATATTTATTAATTTTCATCTATTATTTATGTAATATTTACTACTGGGAATGGTGAATATGACAATCACCCCTGCTGGAGAACCAGTCAGTTCTCTCTTTAAAATGTTGCAAGCAGCATAAACTCATTTCCAAAACGGTTACATAGAGATTAAGGGCCATTTTTAAGATCTGAATGTTCTGCATGAAAGTATTGTTTTCAATTAAGCGACCCATGATTTTCCTAATTGATCAACTCCCCCACACTTCTTTTCAAGCCCAGACTTACAGCCACCGTATGAATCACTTTGCAGTTCCCAAGAGATACCAAATCTTTCTGAGCCCTCTCTCTGATGCAGCAGTTACCTAGCAGCAGAACCTAGCAACCCTCTAGTATGAGATTAATCCCAGAGTGATCATCATAAAGTAGTATCTAAGAGACATTTTATTTAAGTATGCCATCCAGGGTATATAAAAGGCAATGCAGAAATGCTCAGGCTTCTAACTGTACAAATAGAAAACCATCCAACAGCAAAACAAGCTGTTTACTTGTTTGTTGAAGTCTCATTTGTTCAGTTCTCCCAACCACGGCAGAAAAAATTCAGGTCTATAAATGGATGTGCAAAACATCTAGATGCAACTTCAAAACCTGGCCTTACCTACAACTCCAGTGATGAAATCCCTTAGTCCCTACACCCAGTGTTTGACAGCAAAATTGCTCAGGCATAGGTTCTGCTCATTTGCTTGGAACCAAGTCCTACCAGGGTACTCAAACCAAACATTTAGAAGTGGAAGGGACCTTCAAGGGTCCAACCCTCTGCACTGAGCAGGATCATCCTGCACTAGATCAGGTTGCTCAGAGCCTCAGCAAGGCAAGCCTGGCCTTGGATGTCTCCAGGGACGGGGGCTCCACCATCTCTCTGGACAGCCTGGTCCAGTGCTCCTTTTTCTCTTCTATGATGGATTAAGCATTTTCAGAACACCTTACTGTCACCAGGACATGCACAAGGGACAATCAGTCAGAAACTCTCCTTGTTGTGAGTTCTCCATCTGTGTCTCCCTACACCACATAATGTGCAAAACCCTCACTGGAGAGGAAGGGGATTACTCTCAAGAACTGCCAGGAAGAAAGAGAGAGAGAACTTTTCTCAGAATGTAGCATTTTCCCTGAGGAAATTTCCCTGATGTCCTTGCTCCAAACCAGGGAAGAGAAAAAATAGGATTGTTTTTTTTACCACCTTAGCAAATCCCTACTCCATCTCTTACTAGCTACCTGAGGTGGTTCCCCACAGAATTTACTGGGAACCCAGGTGCTCAAATATATGGCTGAAGACCTCACCCACCATGTGACCCACATTTAAAACGAAGTTGCTCTGCAAGCATAGCCTAAAGCATCAAACCCCTCCTTAAGACTTCATATAGTTTATTCAGTTCCACAGAGAGCTGTATTGACAATTGTGAGGTAATCTTGGCCCTGGGCAGATTTGTAACCACTGGGCAAGCACAGCTCCTGTGTTTTGTTCTCCAGATTACAGAGCTAGAGTCTTTGGGGGTGCTCTAAAACTCCTCTCATGCAAACAGAGAACAGAAGGATGTAACATAAAGAGAATCCATGCCTTTATTGAAAACCTCCATTTTTCCCTTATACTAAAGATTTGGCTTTCCAAATGTATTTGGTTTTGTGTACAGAACAGTGTGATTACCTACTGTTTCACAGAATCATGGAGTTGGAAGGGACCTCCAAAGGCCATCTAGTCCAACCTTCTGCAGTGAGCAGGGACATCCTGCACTAGATCAGGTTGCTCAGAGCCTGAGCAAGCCTATCCTTGAATGTCTCCAGGGATGGGGCCTCCACCACCTCTCTGGGCAACCTGTGACAGTGTCTCAGTTTCTTCCCAATGTCTGACCTAACCCTGCTCTAGTTTCAAACCACTGTCCCTCATCCAGAGGCTCCATGACCTGGCAAACAGCCCCTCCCCAGCTTTCCTGTAGCCCCTTCAGGCACTGGGAGACTGCCATGAGGTTTAAAATGCTTTGGCATCCTTGGGTATGATGCCAAATTAACAGCACTGAAAAGCTGTTGATAGGGAACAGGAAGGAAAGCATGAGCTGCAGTGCCAACTTTCCTGCTTTACTGTACTCAGAGTGAGAAAAACCACCTTCTGGTGAGAAGGGAGAAAGATAACTCGGTCCTTGCACCAGTTCATCTCTCAGCTTTCCTCAGGGACTCCTGAAGGGAGTAACAGGGGTGTGGGCACTACAGAGTAAATCTGAGTCAGGTTCTTGCTGAAGTGCCATCTGCCAGTAACAGTCATCACCAAACTGTAAGATACCATCGGACCTGGGAAACTGATAGCAAAGAGCTCTGGTACATCTCCCTCATCTGCCAAGTCATAGATTTTACTCTAAAAAAACCACACAGTGGACTATGACAGTGCTTTTAAGAAAATGGCTTGGCCTGGGTGAAAAATAATAAGCCAAAAAGAAAACAAATCCTCCTGTGGTTCTTGTCCTTCAACACAAGCAGGAGCTTTATCTGCATGCCAGGAGAGCTACCTGTGCAGCCCACATACAACCTGGCCAGCCATGATCTGAAGCCCGCACACCAGTAGAAGTGCCTCTGAATTCATCTGCCAGGGAGGGCGCAATGAGCAGTGATGCTTCTGCTTCTAACTGCTAAATACTGACCTGTTGTAATGCTGAGTTTATTTTCCTCATGCCCAGCAACACCCACAACTGCCACTGTGTTAATTACAGCCAGTTGCTACTTCGGTCAGCAATTGGTTTTAAGCACCTCTGTGAGCACAACCGAGTCATCAGCACCTTCAGGTAGCACTTCTTACCTTAAATCTTTCTGAAACCCCTTCAGTGATGCTGATTGTGAATTCAGCTATTTTGGGAGTACGGAACTTTCCCTTCTTGCGATCAGGTTCATATTCTGTTTTCGTTTTGACCACAACCTGTTAAAAAATAAAAGTCAAAAAGCTGTCAGCTGAAACTGTTCACAGGGAACTTATTTACTCATTAATTCTCCTTTTACCTCCTCACAAACACATCTAGTGCTATAGGGGTTTTACTCCCACTCTGTGTAATTCTTCAGAAGCTCTGAGACAGTAGTTATTTTTCCTGCCATGGTAATCATCAATATAATGATCTTTTGAAGTGGGTTTAAAGGACTTACAGAAAGACTTGTTATGAAAGAAAATTTCAGAAACAGTTCGTTTTTTCATCTGTGGTGTTACTGCACTATACTGAGCAAGCATCTGCTTAGTTCAGATCCTAATCAGGAAGCTTCCTGCTTTGTATAGTTTTGAAACAGCCACCTCCATTTCCTCCAGGAGATCTCATTACTGGGATTTCAAGCTGCAGACCAATAGGATGAGATGAGTATTGAAGGCTGCCCACAGGTGGTGATACTGCCAGTGGCCATGTCCTTTGATGGCAAGAACTATGGTTGGACTACAGCTCCTAGCACTCCTTAACATCTAAGCTTTGAATTAGCAGCTGCAAGCAGCAAGATGCCCAAAAACCTTTGTGTTAAAGATATTTCTTGTGAGATTTAGAGCTCTTCAACTTCAATTTACTCCTTGCTATGAGCTATTGCCCCAAGCTGCACAATTCAGCACCTCAGCTGTTTGCCTAAAATACTCCCTACGTCAGTCGTTTCTCTGGTGTTCTAATTGCACAACATTTTCACAGCCCTAACCTATTTGCCTCATTTTTGCCTTCCACAGTTTTTTGGGATCTTTTTCAAAGTCTCCCATCCCAAGGTAAGCTGCAGTTGATGGCATCAATGGTGCTAGTAAGATTTGCCCGGCTTTCTCTCTTGTTCCAAATAATAAGCATCTTGATGCCTTTAGATTTTCAGAACCAGCTTCTATCTTTAGAGCAGCTCATGGTTTTCAACAGCAACTACATTACTCTGAAATCAAGAGTGTGATGCTCACAAGTAGCCAGGCACTGAAATTAGTGCTTTGGGTATCACCTCAGTGAAGATGAGGCGATACATAAAAAGTGCAACTGCACCCAGACTTGGTACATACATACATGTATGAGCAGAGCACAGCTAGTTTCTAAACCTACTGCAGCTAATGTTACAAGGTAACAAACACAACTGTAGAATTTTCTGACTGCTCAACAACATCATGGAAGTAAAACATCTGAAGATTTCTGGAATGTTTTCTTTAACATCTTACTTTCCTTTCTCCCCTCCTTTATGTTGCATAATCACAGGCAACTCAACTCACATTCAGCTGACTCTGAACATACAGTTCTATCTGCTGGGTTATATAATGTCTTCTTTTGTTTAACATACCTAAATGTGAATTTAGATCAGTTCACCCCTTTAATTTAGCAGCTGCCAGAACCATCAAACTCGTAGTGCTGTAGGCACTGCTGTTCAAGAAGTTCTGCTTCACTGCTGGGCCTTGTAAGTGAATAATAAGCACAGGTACACGAAGTATATATTCCTAGTCGTTATACGTTGAGTGTCTTCACACTTCAGAATTAGATCTATGTGTCCATTTTGACTTCATACCGGGGTTTTTTTCACATCAGCCACTCTACTACTGCCTCGGAGTCTGTAGCAACCAGTAAAGATGTGCTGACACCACTAACCAGTAACAGAAGGTAATGAGTAAGACCAATAAATACATGCTTTAATTTCCTCCACCCTCTATGTTGGAAAAGGGAAGCTAATACAGTAACAGACAGTGGAAAGAGCAGAAGAGCCAATCAAATATTCCTTTATTTAAGCTCCCAGCCCATGTACAAAATGGCCACGAAGGTGGGAGGAGTTCTGCCCCACTCCAGGGCTCACACAGAACCTCCCTTGCTTCCCCAGGGAGGCTTTCCTGAGGTCGAACCCATCTCCACCCTGGTCCCTACCTCATACTCCTGCTCAGCAGAACATAATGAATTATTATGGACACTTGGTCCTTGGTAATGGGTTGTATCCAGTCATCAGTTGGCAGGCAGATCAGGCTTAACTTGTTCTAAAGCCTCAGAGTGCAATTTTGTCCTCAGTTACAAGATTTACACCCATATAACTGAGGAAAGAAAATGGACCCTCAAGCTCTCCAGCAGCTGCTACGGCTTAGTGCACTCCTGCCTGCCAACTGGTAACTACACACAATGCACAACAAGGTTGACAGCAATTAAAATGGAGGCCACAAATGAATCTGTGGTGTCTACAAGCAACACTCTACCAAGGCAAATTTCACAAGCTGAAATTCTTCACCCCAAAATGAGATTATGAGAATTATTTGGGGGGGTTGAGGTAGAAGGAACATGTAGCTGTCAGTTTATTTATGAGCAGAACTCAGCTTGTGAAGGACAAAATGCCAAAAATAAAAGCCATCGTGGAGATATTAGTGACCCTTCCCCAGTTAAATTTTCTATTTTTCAAAGAATGCAAAGCTTTTTTTTGCAGAAGATTTTGTGATAAATGTGCAAGTATCCTAGTAAAAGAGGACAATGAAAACCAGAATACTGAAATATCTTAAAGATTACTCCATTACTGTATGCCTTCCCCATAGTAACAACTCAATTCTTTATGGCCAGCAGAACAAACATATTATGGGCTATCACATCCCCTTGTCACATCCTTAAAATTAAATCCTTGTTAATTGAGCCATGAAACAATGAATCCAGGATGTACATTTCCCTTCCAACCTGTGAGCAGCACACTGACCTGACTTCTCCCTTTGAGTTACAGAGGTTATGGAGGGTCTGAATCACCCATTTGGAGGGTTCTGAACCAAAGACGTTGCCAAGGAGAAAAGTGAGTGGCCTCATTGGTGAGGGTGGTGAGACAATGGAACAGGTTGCCCAGAGAGGTTGTGGATGCTCCCTCCCTGGTAGTGTTTAAGGCCAGGTTGGATGAGGCATTGAGCAACCTGGTCTAGTAGGAGGTGTCCCTGCCCATGACAGGAGGGGCTAGAATTTGATGATCTTTAAGGTCCCTTCCATCCCAAACCATTTGATGATTCTATGATTTCACATTGTCTTGAGCTAGCATTAATTCTCTACTGATGCACAGAAGGAACATGGAAGTTCTTTCTTACTCTGGCCAGTTTGCCCACATACATCTTGTGGAGAGAAAAAGCAGTGGACAGAGAAAATTCACATTGTTCACAGAGAAAATACAGCACAAAAAAATAAGTAAGATAAAGAACAGGAAGGGCTGTGACAACATTGCATAGAGAGGACTGCATTTGTAATTTTATACATTTCAAGGAGCAGTGCTGAAATTCTCTATCTGCTTACTGATGCTTAAAGCAGTTCTTTATTCCCTCATTGCAGGGGACAGAGAAAATTCACACTGTACAGAGAGAATATAGAATACAAAACAAAGAAGATAAGTAAGAAGGGCTGTGACTGCATTGCATAGAGAGGACTGCATTTGTATTTTATACATTTCAAGGAGCAGAGCTGAAATCTCTATCTGCTTATGGCTGATTAAAGCAGTGCTTTATCCCCTCATTTTTCACATTGTTAATGGAGAAAATGCAGTACAAATAAAGGAAAATAAAGATAGGAAAGGAAGATAAAGATAGGAAAGGCTGTGACAACACTTCATAGAGAAGACTGCATTTGTATTTTATACACTTCAAGGAGCAGCACTGAAATCTATATCTGCTTATTGTTGCTGTTTCCCACTGCTTTTTAATGCCAGTCACTACTACTGGATTTTCATTAGTTTCGGGGTTTTTTTTTTCCCCAGATGGAAGCTTATGGCTTAAAACACGCCGTATTCCTTGACATTTCTAAGCTGCTCCTTACACGTTGCCCATTCTTTTGTTGTTTGCCCGAGATTTGGGTGTGATTCTCCAGGGTGGAAGCCAAAGCTACTGTACCTTGTCAGGAGGTGGGAACTGGAGCTGATTGACATCCAGGGGCGTGATCAGGGGGATGGTGTCGAATCCATCCTCCAGAAGGGGCTGCTTTGTGCTCTTCTCGCTGAAATTATTCCCCAGTTTCACCATTCTTCCAGAAGACGGAGGGATTCCTGCTGGCGCACCCGTCACACACAACAGAGAAGGGTGGGGAGCGGGGGGGGGAGGGTTCGCCGGACCTTTCCCCAGCCCCCGGGGGAATTATCTTAAAGGCAAAGAAAATAGTGCAGTGGGTTTTAGGGAAGCGAGAACGATGACCGGGTCATAAAAATAAAAATAAATAAGCATACGGGAAAGCCGAAAGCAGCCCGAAAAATGACCGCAAAAATCCCCGCCGCAGCCCGATCCCACGGATGCCTTCCCTGACGGCCCCGGTGCGGCATCGCCCCTCAGCCCGCGGGGTCGGGTGTGCTCCGCTGCCGGCCCCGAAGCCGCATCTCCCCTCTTGGAGAGTGTCTGTCCCCCACAGAGAGATCGTGTCCTCCCAGCTCCGGTTTCCCCCTCCAAGTGCCTGCCCCCACAAGCAGGCATCCCTCGCTCCTCTCCCG
The DNA here is from genome assembly GCA_013400935.1 of Turnix velox. Classification (NCBI taxonomy): domain Eukaryota; kingdom Metazoa; phylum Chordata; class Aves; order Charadriiformes; family Turnicidae; genus Turnix; species Turnix velox. The sequence goes on along the minus strand of VZTY01023877.1, from coordinate 276,119 downwards.
GCCCGCCCCGCCATGGCGTTTCCCCATCCTTACCCCCCCCACCCTACCCCACCACCATCTCAGAGCGGGCGGCACCGCTGGCGTTCACCGCCCCGGCTCCCGAGGTGGCCGGCGGCCCCCGCTACTCACCGGCGCTGCTGCCGGCCCTTCCTCGAGAGGCGGCGAGGCGTCGCTCCGCCGCGGGCCCGCGCTGCGATGACGGAGAGGAGGGGAGCGCGTTGAGGCGGCGTTTCTCCCTCAGAGGTGAGCGGGGAGCGGCCGCAGCGCCTGGGCCCTGAGGCAACCGCCGCCTGGCTGAGGGCAGGCTCTGGAGCAGCGGCGGCAGCACAAAGGGGTCCCGCGGGATGAGGCGGGCGGCTCCCCCCAGCCGGCGACTGGCGCAGCGGCAGCAGGTGGAGGAGGAGGAGGAGGAGAAGGAGGAGGTGACAACGAGGTGACGGGACGAACCGCACCGCCTTCCGCGCTCCTCCCCTGGCGGAGCTCCGCCACGCTCCGGGAGTGAAGGGTTGTCGGTGTCCGGCCGCCGCCCTGTCCTTCACGGCAGTCCCTTGTGGCTGAGATGAGGGTCTCCCAGGGGAACGGCACCTCAGGCTAGGGAATGGCGCTGCTTGACTGAGGGGACCCGGCTTCGTCTTCCCCGCCGCCGGGGAGAGGGTTTATCGCGGGTGGGTTGGCTTCGTCCTTCATCCGTCTCCTTTTTATCTTTCCCCCCCTTTCTCCTGCGGGGGAAGGAAGGGCGACGAGGCCGCGTCTTCCCTCTGCAAGGGGTGAGGGGAAAAGGCGAGTGTGTTTGCCTTCGCCTCCAGGTAAATGCGTATGGCGAGGCTCTGGGGAGAAAGGACATCTTACAGCCCTGCCTTCACAATAAAAGAACCCACAAAGAAAACCTCCAAATGATTCCTATTCACTGCACTGTCTCCTACAGCCCAAGGCCCCCAGTCTGCCCCTGTGGTAGCCGTGTAGAGGAAGGAAAAAACACGAGGGGGGTCCTACAGATAAGGCTCTGGGAGGGACAAAGGGTATAGGTGGTTGCTCTGCCCACAGCGTGATGCCTCACAACTAGCACATAACAAGTCTGATGCCTTAAAACCAGTCTACAGCCAGTGTGATGCCTCACAACAAGCCCATAACCAGTCTGAAGCCTCACAACCAGTCTACAGGCAGTCTATAGACAGTGCAATACTCACAACCAGCCCATATTCTGACTGATGCCTCACAACCAACCATCCTCTTATGGATGACAGCATGAGCTGCCCCTCTCTTTTCTTCCATGCTTCTAGCACACACTATAGACAAGATACTGCAAAGTATCAAAAATGAGACTGTAATTAGGAACTGGGAAGCTATTTCAATTCTCAAATTGAACTGAGCATCACTGAATTTCTTTTTTCTACTGTTTTTCTGGGTGCCACAGAGGCAGGGACTGAAGGTTTGCTTGTGCCTGGGCTGGGAGCTGTCAGGCCACAGAAAGATTTGATGATGCTGATGCAGATATGAACTGCAGATAAAAGTCAAGCCATATTGGTCACAGTTGCTCATGCCCTAGGAGCTAACATGTCACAAACACAGCTTTCCTGCTTTGTGTTTCACAGTCACAGAAGGTCAGGGATTGGAAGGGACCTCAACAGACCATTGAGTCCAATCCCCCTGCCTGAGCAGGAGCATCCCGATTAGGTCACATAGGAACATATCCAAGTGGGGTTTGAATTTAGGCTTTTATGTGGAAAACTCCAGGCTGCTTGGGGGGTTCTTTTTTATTTTGTCTGAAAATCATATTAGCCATCTATGAAAGGGTTTTTTGGCTCTTGTGCAATCTCTTCAGTGGGTGTCATTAGTTCAAATGGAACCCAAATTCAGTTACAGTCATAGAACCATAAAGTTGGAAGGGACCTTCAAAGGCCACCTGGTCCAACCCCCTGCAGTGACCAGGGACATCCTGTGCTAGATCAGGTTGCTCAAAGCCTCATCAAGTGTCTCCAGGGATGGGGTCTCCACCACCTCTCTGGGCAACCTGGGCCAGTGTGTCACCATCCTCTATGTGAAGAGCTTCTTCCTAAGGTCTCATCTAACTCTTTTAAAACCATTGCCCCTTGTCATCACATGCACGAACAGCCCCTCCCCAGCTTTCCTGTAGCCCCTTCAGGTACTGGTATAAAAGTAAATACCAGTTTCATCCTTTGAAATGACAGTGCATTTTTTATTTGTTGCTCACTAAGAAAAAGATGCTGCAGTTCTCATCTCTTCTTTTATTTTCTTGGACAAATAATTGGCTTCTTTTTTTTTCCTCCTTTCTTTCTGAGAGGGCATGGAACAATGGATTTTCCTTCATTGGCTTTGTTTTTTTTTGTCATGAACTTCATTGAGAATGCTCAGTGTTGTCAGCGCAGCGCTGGGAAGTATGACTTCATTAGTTAAACTGCTGGCATCTCAATGGAAAAGCTTCAAGGATGGAGCAGAATGCTCCCAAACAAAGCATTTTCAAGGTAGAAATTAATGGCTTTGCATCTCAGTTTCTGGAGCCAGCAGTTCTGTTTTGTCCTCTGAAAAAGAAGACTGAAATGGCAGTTTTACTGAACATTCCAAGGGCAGCAGCAGTTATATACCTCTCCACCCTTTACTTTTGCAGTCTTACATGTTCAGAGTTGGCTTCTCCATGTGTCTGGCAGATATTTCTGGCAATCAGTCATTAGCTCGAAATAAATAGTGGTTTCTTAGGTGGTTTGTCCAATCAAAAATGCATCCCATCTTTCTCTTTCCAAGGCCAATGGTCTGTAACACCCAAGATTCCCTTCTTGGCCATTGCATGAAGCAAGTGATGTCTCTGACCACAGATCACCTCATCCATCTCATTTATTTCTCCCATCAGCATTCTGTTCTGAGTAAATAAAGTGTAAAATAAGTTTGTCTTACTTGAGTAGCATTTCATAAATCATACTTGGATGCGTAAAGCAGAAAAGAAGAAGCTATTTATTTTACATAGAAAGTTGTATCTCTAAGTGGAAATTAAGGGGTTTCTCAGAAGACCAGAAGCACTTTAATTATTTAAATTTTACATGAAGGGGCTTTTCAGCAAACCAGAAGCTCTTTAGTTATTTAATTTTGACAATAGCCTTGTCTTACAAGCAAATGTTTTTGAACAGAATGGATGAAAAACGCACAATAGATAAATGTAATCCATTCATTTGTATGTGGAGCCAAAGGCATTCAGAATCCAAATGACATCACAAGTCCAAGTGATGATCAGAAGTGTATTTGACAGGATGCAATATGGGAACAAAAAAACACACCAAATGTTTTAACAGTTTTACTGACTGGATCCTTTCATCTCCAGCTCCTGTGATTTCATGTTTGAGTACTACTGTTGGTTGGAGAAGGCCAAAAGCAATGGGCAACTGCATGAAGCGTGCGTCTGAGGAATGATTCCACAGCAGATTAAGATGAATGGATGTAAACTCCCCAGCTGACGGGTGAGGTGGGTTTTTTTCAAGTACCTGAGCATATTCATAGGGTCTTACTGTCTCTTGTAAGCTATCCACAATTCTCTTTTCCCCTGTCTATGGTGTAAGCTCTTCCTCTCTTTGGCTCTTTAATGAACTTCTTTAGTGGCAGCTTGCCCTTCCTGAGGCCTCACTAGGCCTATTCTGAGCCGTTTCTCTGTTTTTATAGAAAAATCCTTACATAGCATTTTTGTTAAGCGACTGGACACTGCACTATTAGCACTCAGTACTGTTACAACTTCTTGGCTGACCACTGTTCATTTGATGAGTGTTTTATTCTATAGACTACGATGTAAGAGAGAAAAAGATAGGTGTCTCTGTGCACATACATGCAGACATACAATAATATTTGTGACTAACAAGTGTTTTTATTTATCAGAAATGTGCAGGTAAAAGGATTTAATTTCTGACATCAAATAAACAGCTACAGTTTGCTCCTGGTGGTTTTTAGAAGGAAGAATGAGGAAACCTACTATGGAAAACAACATGCCTCCTGGCCAGAAGCTATTGCCTTAAGGATGCAGAAAGGTATATGTTAACCCAAAGAACAGTTGAAATATATGTCTTCAAAACAAGCACATCTCTTTCCTCCAGGGCTTCTCCTGGACATTGTTTAGCTACACAGGATTGTAAATTTTGGGAAGGACTATCCTCTCTGCCTTCTACAGAGTAACTTGGGTTCCAGCTGCTTAGCAGATAATGCACATGCCTGCTGAGCCACTCCTGTATGATAGCCAGAAATCTATACCTAATGTTAGTGATTTCGGAGGAAACATGATAGCTCCGGGTGGACTGTGACAGTCACCAACTAGAACACAGAACTTATGACCTAGCAGCTTCTCTCATTAAGGCAGATTGCACCCTGATTTACTCACTCTGAAACTTTAATCACGAAATCACAGAATGTCAGGGATTGGAAGGGACCTCAAGTGATCATCAAGTCAAATCTACCTGCCAGAGCAGGAACACCCTGATCAGGTTACACAGGAAGGCATCCTGGCAGGTTTTGAATGTCTCCAGAGAAGATGTGAGCAAGGTTAGAATTCACTGTAAGTCCAGTCAGCCCAAGGATGAAAGCAGAATATTGAGCAAATGCAGCACTTCCTAATGAGCAAAGCAATGGATAACAAAAATAGGAAGCAACACTAAGCTTGTGTCTGCTGGCACTTGGTCCAGGAAATGAGATGGAAGTCCTTTTTTAAATAACAGAAGGTCTTTGTCTCACAGAAGCTGGGGAAAGGCCAATTGCACAGGAGAGAGAACCTGCACTTTGACCTAAACTGGGAAGACATGCCAAGACCTCATTCTGTAGCAGAAGTATGGAGGAGAAAGTCAAACACTGTCTACATGAGGGACATACTGTAACCTGTAAGTGCCATAGGGCTGGACTTCTGATTCATCCCAGGCAAAAGTTCTAGAAATTACAGGTTTTCTTTCTTTTTTGCAAGACACTTTTTCTAAAAATGAGGATGAAAAATATGACCATTAGGCTATTATTTGTGATCTGATGATTCTTTATTCAGGTTGGTCTTGTGTCTTTCTCTTCGTGCCTTGTAGTTTACTAGCACAATCATCTCAAATGGCTCTTCTGGAGCCGTTACAATTTGTTGTGTTAGTGCAGCTGAAAACACTTCACTGTCCCATGTGTCACGCTTTGTCAACTTCACAGTCGATGTTTCCAAATCAGGATTAGGAACAGTGCTGATGCAGTGCAATGCAGCAATTGCTTCTGCCACATAAGCATTCACAGAATCATAGAATCATAGAGTGGGAAGGGACCTCCAAAGGCCATCTAGTCCAACCCCCTGCAGTGATCAGGGACATCTTGCACTAGATCAGTTGCTCAGAGCCTCTGCAAGCCTGGCCTTGGATGTCTGTAGGGATGAGGCTTCCATCACCTCTATGGAAAACCTGTTCCAAGAATTTTTTTCTAACATCCTATTTAACACTGCCCTGATCTAGTTTCAAACATTTTCCCCCCATCCTATCACTATATGCTCAGACAAATAGTTCCTCCCCATTCATGGGGGACAATAAGGGACAAACTCTGCTGAGATAAAGCAGCATTACCTCTTGGCTGCCAGGTGTTCCAGCAATTTATTTACTTTAAAGCATTAAGGGGTCCATCCCTTCAGTGTCTGGGGTTCCTCACAGACACCGGAGGGAGAACAACATCATGAATGCTTATGAACCACCAGTCTCCTCTTACAATCTTCAGAAATTATATGAAACTCTCAGCCAGCAAAAGAAAAACACTGATTAAGTGACATACCAAAGGAGAGGTAAGAAATAGGTGAAAAAACAGGCAGGTAGAGCCATGGGACAACATCAGATTCCTAATGTGAGGGTCGAGAGTTCAAGTCCGTGTCCAGGTAGAAGGCTTGTCAGAGCTGAGTTAATGTTTGGACTTGATGATCTGAAAGGTTCCTTCCAACCTAGATGAGGATGATGATGACATTATTATTATTATTATTATTATTGTTGTTGTTGTTATTATTTGCACAGCTACTGTCCTTACCCCCAGCAGAGGGGTGGCACCAGATGATCTTTACATCTTTACTAAATGATCCATTCCAACCCAAACCATTCCGTGATTCTATGAGGAGGAAGAGCCCTGAGTGAGGGATTTGAGGAGAGAGCAGTGATGGGAAGTGCTTAAAGGCAAAGCAGCGCTGCTTTAGGGGTAAAGGGAGATTGATCTTTTACTGACCTCTTCCCAGGTTAATCCTGCTTATGCTTTAAACGGCCATTGAAATGACTAAAGTTATGTGATTTAGGAAAGTGCAGTAACATTTTGGCTATTATACAAATGGATTTTAAACAGCATCTAAGCAAGACAAGGTCACGCAGCTAGCCAAATGATCCTCTATTAATTTAGAGTATTACGTGAATTTAAAGGCTAAGATCAATTTCAACACAAGATGGACTTAACCTCTCAGCTATTTATTTAAGACAGAAAGTGCACAAACAAACCTTGCACTAGGATGCGATCCCAGACTTCTCTTTGGCCTTGAACCACTTCAGATTAATGGGCTTGGAGCCAAAGGAGGTGCATAATATAACACCACAATTTATATTTAGGGAAACTCATTAGAAATGGAAAGAGTTATGTAACTCCTCAGAGAAAGCAAAAGAAATATAGGAAAAATTAGACTCAAATGTGGCAGCTAAATTATTTTAACAGCAGGGTAGCTTTAAAAATAAACCCCACTGTTAGGACAAAATCCTACTATAGCATGGGTGGGGGGAATAAAGCTTTCCTATCTTATTGTAATTAGAAACTCATCAGGTCAATGGGGTAATTTTTCAAGAGCTGCCATGGAAGTTTTTGCATGTGGCATTGATCTTGCTGTATTTCAGTTTGCAAACACAACTTGTCCAGAAGAAAAGAAATCAGGCATTTTCTAAAGCAAACATAAATTCAAACCTCTGTATCTTTCATTCAGTCTGTACCTGTGGCAGAATTCTAAGAACATTTCACTTTCATTTCAGTATTCACTCCCTGAAATTGCCAAAAACTAAGAGTGATTCTGGGGTATCTCCGCATTTGGCAGGGAAACTGAAAGGCTTCAGGAAAGCAAAGGGAAGGCAGGAAGCCAGGCAAACCCCACTCTTAGTCTGAACACTCAAAAATCTTAGGCATGGGGAAGTAAATGGTTACTTTTTATAATTTTGGTCAACACTTTAAAAAATTGTTTGATATTTAGTTATCTGATGAGAAGAAATGCTGAAATTTATGGAAGAGGATGCAATAATGGGAACAGTTTGACAAAACAAATTGCAGAGGAGCCTAAATCTGTAAGGATTTAATTCCTTGACTATGGCAGGTTTTATGTGTGGGTTTTTATGGCTCCCAAATATGCTTCTTATTTACAAAAACACTTAAATGTCAAAACATAGAGAGAGGGGTGTGGACAAATACATCTTCTCACTCCAGATGATAAACAAGTGAAAAATAAGAGGGAGGCTGAAAAGCAAATCAGGAATGAGCCAGCTAACTCTCCTGAAAGAATGAGTAATTATGATTATTAGGTGCCTAGACCACAGCAGCTCTTCACTGTAAGAAATTATTGTATTATCATATTACAAGGCTTTAGAAACAGCACAGTGAAAGAGAGAACTGCAAACAGAGGTTACTGAAGAGCAAGGTACTGTGCTTACTATTCTAGTCCTATTTTTCTGGGATGGTGGAGCAAGGGAATGAAGTGAACAGAATAGTTTCAGTTGCAAGAGACCTACAGCTGCCTGCCCACATCAGGGCTGACCAAAAGCTCAAGCCCATTATGAAGGGCTTCTTAGATACTGACAGGCTTGGGACATCCACCACCTCCCTAGGAAGCTGCTTCCAGTGTTTAATATCCCCTCTTGGTCAAGAAATTCTTCCCATTATTGAGTCTAAACCTCCACTAGTGCTGCATTGAACGAATCCTATGCAAAAGAGATAACTTGATGAGGTAAAACTGTGTAACTAATTAACTAATATCAGAAGGGCCATCTTGTCTTTAAAAAGTACCACTAATAACATATAATATTATTGGTTTCACATCCTGTACAGAAAGGATTTTACACGTGCAAGCCTTGCCTGTTACTAAGAGCTGTAAAAACAAAACCTCATTCACAGATTACATGCCCTGTGCATCACAGGCATTTGTAAGATTAGAGCTTTATCATGGCTTTAAAACAGCAGAGTTTTTCCTACCCTAGCAACCCATTTTGCATTGCTTTAAACTGACACTCTATGCACGAGAAGGTGACAAAAAGAGGTAGCAAGAAACACCAGCAGTGACTTCAAAGAAACAGCATTAACCCTGCAGGATCTGGTTGCCGGAGGAATAATTCCTGCTCTATTACTTGCTGAAAATGAAAAGAAAACACAGACCAGCTCCACCCAGACAGCACAGATGTTGACTCACACAGGGATTACTGGTACTTCACATCAAGAGATCTAAGAACTTAAAAAAAAAACACCTTACTTGCATGATGTAAAACATGAAGCATCACCACTATATTGGAATCACTTCTTTTACGTGACTGTAGGAAACTGCAGCCCAGACCACGAAGCATCCTAGATGTTAAGTAATCTGAAATTATTTATTTTAAATCAAGCAAATCTCTAAGTGTGATGCACATTTTTAAAAGAATTAGTCAAAATGAAAATACACTTCAAAATAGAAAATAAAAACAAACAAGCAAGGAACAGTTTCAGAAAGACAGAAGTCTTTCTGAGAGTTCAATTTCAGCAGGCTCAAGACTCTCCATCAATTGGGTTCTTGGATCAGTCTTTGATCAGAACCAAAAGTAAAGACATACGGTTCCTTGTAGGAAGGGAAGGGGAGTGAGAGACCAGAATCCAGACTTTTCACTTAGATTTTAGGTTTTCTAAATTTTAAAGTGGGTATTTGCTTACTCTTAAATAATTATCTTGAGATTTTTTTTTCTTGATTTTTTCACTTCTTTCTTGCCCCATTGTAAGGCTACAGCTAAACAGCTCCAATCTTGCTATTTCCAAACACTCATACTTCCATTATTCTGAACAACTTTTCAGTGTTTATGCTTTGACTGGTTTCTCTGCTTCCTACCCTCTCAGTTTGAATGCAACTCTTTCAGCTCCTTGCCAGGAGAAGAAGCCAACATGTTTGCTCTGCAGGGAGTATTAGTAGGGAATAACTTCTTATATTATAGAATCATGGAGTTGGACAGGACTTTCAAAGGCCATCTAGTCCAACCACCTTGTAGTGAGCAGGGGCATCCTGCGCTAGATCAGGCTGCTCAGAGCCTCAGCAAGTCTGACCTTGAATGTCTCCAGGGATGGGGTCTCCACCACCACTCTGGATGACCTTTTCCATTGTCTGTTTGTAGATGGCCATCATACAGTTGAAGAACAGTGAAAGGTGGTTACCAGCAAGTCCAAATGAAGTAGTATTAAAACAACCCAGTGTGCTGAGCATCCTTTTGGCTTAAGTGAAAGAAGTAGTTTATGGTTTCTTTAAAAAATAGTATCAGGAAATGATAAGAGGTCCCCAGAGCCCATAAACAGAGGACCACTTCATGAGAGCTAGAACTTCAGGCCAGGGAGCTGGCTGACTGTGTATAACAGCCTACAGTGAGAGGAAGAGTTGTAAAGTATTAAAGCATAATGTTGCAAAACACATGGTGATAAAGCACTTTATAAAACTAGTAATGTTTATATCACATCAGAGCACCCACCAGACAGGAGAACTGACCTGTCCTGGCTGTGGTTGGCAGTGGCATCTCCAGCTCTCTTTGAAGACATAGGTAGGGCAAGAAATTATTTCCTTAAAGGTTTGTTAAAGATATAAACAGCAAAACAGTCAGCACACCATTAGGATTACAAGGAATGAGGTTCATCACTGTTGCTAAAGGCGGGATGTGCAGTGAGAAGGAGTTCCAGGCTGAGTAACCGACTGCAGGAGCCGCAAAGGAGCCGCCCAACCTCTGTAACTCGGGCTTTCACTGCCACCCGGTGGACAAACAGCCACTTACTCTGCTGCCCAGCTAACCCGTGATGGTGCCTCCAACATTTATTTGTAGGAGAAAACACCTAAATTCGTGGAGCAATACGGGAGAGATGAAGGAATTTGCTACCTGATACAAACCAGATACTCAAAAGTCACCTGGGTTTATCCTAAGGCACGATGGATGTGACTTACAAATTATGGCCGCAGATATTCCAAATGCCTTTTGTCTTCTCATTTCCAGGCACTTACAATATGTTGGTCTTTTCTTGCAATACCAAGGAGTAACCCCTTTTAATGATAGGTTTTACCTAAACACATCTTTGAGAGGAAAAGCTTTTGAGAAAATGAAAAAGCCCAAATCTTTTAATTAAGCTGCTGCATAGTGCCAATATTAATGGTGGTTCGCAAAGCTTCCTTGTTTAAGCCAAAACTTTCAGATGTGATAACTCTCTGATTATTCCACTGCAGGCATATTACTAACATAGACTTATGTTGGACACTCAGAGTGATCAAGATACTTATCCATATTGCTCATAAAGACTGTGTAACACTTGACTTTGGTCAAAAGCAACCTTCTGGGTTATTGATTCAAGGCTTTGGAAAAATCAAAGTTAAGTTGAACCTAGGTATTTAAAATCCACATTTTATCTGAAAAGAGAAAGTACTTTCCAGCTGGGCACAATCAGGATTCACGTTTTCCCCAGATGGAGATCAACAATGTGTATTAGTGGCAAATATTTAAAACTACCAGAGAAGTCACTTACTAGCCAGTGGGAGAAGAATAAAATATAGTTTTCTTCCTCATTGACTTGTTACTGGATGATTCCGAAAGCCTTCCAGGCACCTGAGTGAAGATCCTTGAGTTTCTAAGGCCCCAGCAAGTATCCTTCTGCCAAAGAGATGAGAAAAGCTTTTAAGATCAAAATCTTTTCTGACTAATGTCCTTTTTCCAGTAGCTCTGAAACTCAGGATTACAAGACAAATAATTTACCGGACTCCATGATTGCATTTCTCCATTTCAAGCTGTAAAGTAACTTGTTTGAAGCAAACATGGCATAATCTGATCTGCTTCACCGTAACAGCAGCTGAACTAAACTTTGACAGTGATTTTCTTTTTATGTTCTCTGTTCCAAAATCAGGACTAAACTTTAATCTTGAGAAGGTGCAGACTACAGTGAGGGAAACCAAAGATTCATATGAATCTTAATGAAGTGAAACTCTCAAGCTTTAGGCAACTTTAAGTCTCCTGCCAGCCAAATAGATCTGCATTACATGAGAACCTGATATAACAGTTGTATTTTCCAGTACTTGGTTCCCCTGTGACCCAGCTTTTAAAATCACGATTCTGAAAGGTTTTGGGAAATGAAGAGAGTGTATGGAAAAAAGCAGTGCAAATTGTTTGCTTAACAGCATTTGCTTGAAGAGCACATCCAGAAGTGTTAAAAATATGCTCCAGATGACAGGAGTGATTCATGGCTAGACAGCTGCTGAGAGAGACATCACCCACAGCAGAAAGAGGGAGAGAGATTTGACATGCAAATTACTTGGAGAAAAAGAAATTAAATATCACTTTTTTGGAGTTTTAGTGTTTAGGAATTATATTAATGACTTCTGAATTGAAGCTGTTGCATCTGCTGAAGCTGTCAGGACTTCAGCAACCCTCAGACCTGTTTCTCAGGGTGCAGCTATTACTCAGCCGACATGGTGACTGTCTACATCACGTTCTGTCCTCTTGGTGTTTTGCAGTATTAAGATAATTTCTTGTCAATGTCCAACCTCATAAAGGATGCAGTTCTTACCTAGGTGTTAATTTTTATGTGAAGCATTTCATAAAGTTAGTTGGAAGTGAGTCCCTGTTCAAGTACAAGGGAGATTTATCCCATCAGGGATCCATGGAACAAATTCAGAAAGTGATCCAAATCTGAAAGGAATGACTAAACCATTTAAATCTTGAGTTTGAACTTTCTATATTCTAGTGATCTCCAGTTGAAAAGCACAAATCTGACAGCATAGCCCTTGTTCAGCCTGTGGACACGGGACTTTACTGTAACAGCCTGCCACTAAATAGCAATCTTCATCGATTTCCTGCTTTGATATTGCTGATTTCACACAGTGCTATGATGTTCCTGGGAAGGCTGAGCTTAAATTCAGGTGTTTGTCACAACTAGTCAGCCTTAATCTTGGCCTTTTCATGACTCCACGTGTATAAACCTCCTGGGTGACTTCAAGCTCCCAGCTGTTCTGTCTAGTTTTTCTCTGAAGTGGAAATAAAATGCAGGAAAAGTCATCTAGAACTCTCTGTGGCTAAATTTACAAATTTTCAGCCACTTCCCAAATGAGCATGTCGTACATATTTGCATTGGAAAAGCTAAGCTGATTTTAGAAAACCAATATGATTAAATCATAGGCAAATTTGTGTCAACCACCCTCTTTTTTTAGAAGGGGCTTTTAAAGCTTCCTTTGTTTCACCAGGATACAGATTATCTATTTGAAATCCAGGGTTTGAATGGACTTCCCATTGAGGTTAGTGTATTCTAGCATTGTAATAAAGGTTATGAAAAGATGTCCGAGCACCAGCTGGCCTTCCTTTGATCCTCTCCATTCTTGTGATGATACATTTTCACACTTAAGATGATTCTCTTCTACCTCAAAGGCTGAGAGCTGCTTTGGTCCTTACAAATATTAACTGCAATCACAATGACCTATCTTTCTGGTTCCAGTCATCTGTTTAATATAGAGTGGAAGGTCAGAACTACATTAAAAAGGCCTGAAAGGCTTTATTTGGGTATAGTGCCTCCTGCGGAGCTTCACAAAAAGCTGGCAGACTTGTAGTTCATGCATGCACGCTCCTCAGCACCTCATTGTGCACTGGTATTAATGGGCTTTTGTAACCTTCCAGGAAAAATTCCCTCAGCAAGAGAACAAAACTGTTGTCAGATCTGAACACACATGTGAATATCAACTACCAAAAAAAAATAAAAATAATTAAACAGTAGGGGTACTGTCTTGAGTTAAAAATATATTTAAAAATAGAAAAGGAACATCTGAGTCACTAGCTTGGGTCTTCACTAGGCTGTGTTTTTAAAGGTGATTTTTATGTATTTTTTTAGTGTGGAGATTTAATGACAGAGATAGAAATCAACTGTTTAGAGAAGGCAAATTCAATAATAGATGTCAGTAAGGATTAATGAATAAAGCTCTGCACCAGAAAGCACTAGCCTGTGTGTACCCATACAAAGAAATCTCTTTGCTGCAGGGTGGAGCACGGGTCACTTTGAACACTTTGAAGTCATTAGCATACCAAATTACAAACTAGCAGCATCTAAGGCCCTTTGGTTGTCATCACAACACATTTCCCAAGCTGTCACATTTTGCTTCTTCACCTCTGTCTACAAAGCTCACTTTTTCATGCTCTCTGTCTTCTGCACAGGCAGGGCCATCTACATTTCTTCTCAGGTTAGTTTTAGGTGTCACTTCTCTTAGCAAGGAAGCTAAATAGCCAAAATCCCAGCACACCCTCCAAAACTGGAGATTTTTAGAGAGTTTTACGACTGTGTGTGACTCTTTACCTATATATGCCTCTACATTTTTCCTCAGTGAGCTTGAATACGTTAACCTCTGGGCTGGATTATGAGGGGTGGGTAAGTGGCATGAAGTGAGCAGCAAGAGCTGAATGCAGCTGTCCACGTATGAATGGAGCTACCCACAGAGGGGAAGACAATGAGAGGGAAGAAAAAAGTGGATTCCAGCAGCAAATGGCCTACGGGGCCAGTTCCACTTGCTTCACACTGATTTTTGTCTTAAATTTGGCTCGCTCTTGTATGTGCCACTTGGATGTTTTGGGAAGACTTCACATGTAGCAATTACTCCCCTATAAAATTATCACCAGGAGTTTAAGCCTATTTGGATTTGCTGAAGAAGCCATGGAAACAAAGCACAAGTGCTTTCTGCTAAAGCCCCAGTCTCTGAGTTCGAGAAACTGTGAAACATCTCATGTGCCAGGCTTAAGAAGAGTAGGAGAGAATGCAGATAAAGTCTCAGGCCACAAACCCATCACACATGCTCAGTAGCAACAGGAAACAAACAAGCAGTAAGTCCTTCCAAGCAAATTTCTCCTTCCTTAAGCAAGTTTTTATACATAGTTCTAACCAAACTAGGTTGTGAGTCTTGAGATAAGCAGAAGAGTTTTGTGGGAGTTATTTGAACTTAGACTTAATTATATGAGGTATCATTTTCCTTTGTACACACAGCAAGTGTACCAAATAAAAATGGCAGGTTATATTTTGTATGGGTTTGATGCACTTAAATCATCCAGAAACCACAGCAATGCTTTCAGAAGTTTAAATGCTACTGTTATTTAATATTTAAAAAAATATTTTGCAGGAGTCAAAAGAGAGATGTCTGCATTGAACAAGCCTAAACTAAGCTCCAAGCAGCTACCTGCATCTCCTGGAAACAAAAAGGGCTTCAAGTTTACAAGCTGTGCTGAGCAGCAGCTCTGAACTGCAGGACAGCTAATAAATACCAATTAGCAGCCCTTCGGTTTTACTCTGAGAGGTTGGTTAACTTTTTTTTTCTTTTTAAATACCAGGCCATTTACATCTCTGACAATGGCACTTCAGCAGTGCCTGTTACCAAACAGACTGATGCTTATTCATTGTCCCCAGCACGATGTGGCTGTGGGTATTTATGAGCAGTGGCCACAGCTGGGTGGCTGCTACTTGGGAAATACAATATTGGATCAATAATGATGTCACGGTTTCCACCTGTTCTTCAAAGTCACGGGGTGGCTGCTGGTCTCCAACAGCTTCACAGTAGAATTTGGACCATCAAAGCCTATCTGCCACTCAGACATCCTCTTCCTTTGCCAAGGAAATATTAGGATACAGGAAAAGCTTCTCTTGCTAGGTTAATTTGTTAATTTTCAACAGAGAACTCACTGAGAATAATATTAGACAATGCTTAATTCAGACACTATATTTGATTTTGGTAATGAAAAAGCAAAACACACATGGCAGCCAGGCAATTTTCACACTGCTTTCACCACCTCTCTGGACAACCTTTCCAGCATCTCACCACCCTCATGGTGAAGAACTTCTTTCTCATCTCTAATCTAACTGCCCTGCTCTAATTTCAGACCACTGCCCCTTGTCCTGTTGCTCCATGCTCTGTCAAGCAGCCCCTCCCCAGCTTTCTTGTAGGCACCTTTGGGTACTGTCCTTTCCAAGCAGCAGAAATCTCATGAGAACCAAATCAAATTTCTATTTTCTCTTGGGGCAGGTAAGTCTGGGAACAATTTCAGACAGGAGGAAAGCAACCGAGCTGATGGCTGGCAGATACCCACATTCTTCCTCAGGCACCAGTGCAAGGAAAAAAGAGCAAGCATGAGCAGAATCAGGAGCTGAACCACAACCCAAGGGCTGCTGAACAGCATGTGGACCATTTCCACAGAGACCTTCAGTGTTCACCAGCAGAGAAAATGAACGAGAGAAGAACTAAGGGTTCAAATACACAAAGTGTTCTCTGCTTAATTCTATGTGGGACTACATTCTGCTGGTCCACGTGCTGCTTTTAAAATCAGGCAGGTCAATAGCTTCTTTGTTTTGACTTTCCTGGATGATTTGAGAGTTTCCTGGTATATGTGCACTATAGGAAAAAGAAAGGTGAATAAAAATTACCCATTATCTTTCCAGCTTTTTCTAACTGATCTGTTACTAGAGTAAGAGAAAAAAAGTAGCATAGTATGGCCAGCAACATCACATTTCTCATTTCAGCCTAGACTGAAAGCAGTTAAAAACAGGGAAGTCAAGAGCCCCGCCAATCATATTGTATTGAAAATTGCTCTGAAATAACACAGGTTGAAAGCAGTTCACTCCAAGCCTCTCTCCGATCCTATTCTTGCAAAACTAACTCTTGTTCTACCAACAATGAGCCAATTATAATAGATTATAATAGATTTGAACTTAGAGGGATACAAGTATTTCCCAGGTGAGAATGTATTTCCCAACAACAGGAAAATGTGACCTTCCACATCACCTGCCAGACAGTCCCAGCTATTAGTTTGACACAAACAGGAATTTTTCATTTACTCAAGTCACATAAACCAACCATCCTACTGGTAAAAAAGCCCCTACTGAGATGGTATAAAAACAGCAGTGATACTAGAATTAGTTGCAGTCTGCAAACTACTTCTTTTCATAGAATCACAGAATATCAGGGATTGGAAGGCACCTCATAACAGAAATTTTTATATAACCAGATGTTTGGGGGTTTTCCATGATTTTTCTAGTCCCAAAGTAAATGCTGGACTATATTTCATGCAAGTGCAACTCTGAAGTCTTGCAGTTCTATCATATAATACTAGAGATACCAGTTCTCACAGCTGTCTTGCTGGTAGTGAACACTGAGACTCCTTAAAGGAAGTAAGTAGTAGGTATCATAGAATGATAGGGTTGGAATGGACCTTGAAAGGCCATCTTTTCCAACCCCCTGCAGTGACAGGGACATCCTGCACTAGATCAGGTTGCTCAGAGCCTCAGAAAGCCTGGCCTTCAGTGTCTCCAGGGATGGTGTCTCCACCACCTCTCTGGCCAACCTGTTCAACTTCGTAATTTTCTTCCTCAAAACTCCTCTACATTAGTTTAACTTGTGGACATTCCCAACTGAAATACTGACAAAATGTTTTGTTTCAGGAACTAGCATGCAATATCCTTCATTCTCTGCTTTAAAAAGATAGCTTATTTTTCCACCTGTGATGAATTCCAACAGACCTTCCAGCCTGTGAATAAACTTCAAAAAAAAAGGTTAGTATAAGTATATTCTCACTTCAGAAATGGCAGTAAGGACAACAGATCACTGAAGCTTTTTGGTGGATTGGAGAAAGTCAGGCCAATAAAACTGGTGACAGCAGCAAGCAGTTTGAAATGCATCAACAGATTTATACTGCAATTGAATACCAATATTCAGAGCACTAAAGCAGAAAAGCAAAGTTTATATCCTCTGAGTCTATTCATTCCATTAATTAGCCAATATTTTACACTAATTCAGCAATGTACTGCTGAATTGCACTTATTTTATAGAGCATCTCTTCTTGCAGCAGGTCCTCCCCCATTCCCTTTGGAATAGACGGATGTTACTGAAAATCTCTCATAAAAAAGGTAAAACACGTGGGAAAATTATAATCCAATGTAAACCAACTTCCCTTTATTTGCATTTCCTCATCTTGCTTTTCATGGTACAAATAATCTGCTGTGCAAAATAGTTTATAAAATACTAAAAAAAAAAAAGAAGAAAAAAAAGTTTTTATTGTAAAAAAATAAAGTTTCTAGATATACAGTTACTTCGCACTATCATAAATATTGTCCAGTATTTAATATTGAAATGTAATATCACAATACTCAAGTCACGTAAACCAAAGATTCTACTGGTAAGAAAGCCACTACTGAAACTCAGGGCCACAGGGGATTTGTTAAATACTTTCCTCTTTCCATATCTACACCCATACACAAGTCTGATGACCCTCACTTGAACTGCACCCATATCACAAAATTAAGACAATAGGCCACCCTCTCCTTCCTCATCAGGTTAAAAAAATACCAAGATAAATGGCAGACTTGACAAATGGTGAATTTTAGTAAACCCTGGTGCAGTCACAGGACAACAAAGGTCATTGAATCATAGAATAGTTTGGGTTGGAAGGGACCTTAAAGATCATCGAGTTCCAACCCCCCTGCC
>VZTY01023877.1:246764-258356 GCA_013400935.1 Turnix velox | reverse complement strand
TTAAAAAGTCCTTCCCCTGCCTTTCTGTAGGACTCCCTTAGGTACTGATAAGTTACTATGAGGTCCCCCCTGAGCCTTCTCTTCTCCAGGCTGAACAACCCCAACTCCTTCAGCCTGTCTTCATAGGGCAGTTGCTCCAGCCCTTTGAACATCTTTGTGGCCCTCCTCTGGACCCGCTCCAATAGCTCGATATCTTTTGTGTGTTGAGGGCTCCAGAATACTCCAGGTCCTCATAATTAAATCTGAATTTTGCTGAGAAGCAGTGGAAAGGCAGCCTACTCTGGGTTCTGGGCATGCCTACCTTGATTTCTACCAGTACCCAAGCTAGCTGGGTTAAAAAGCTAGCTCTGATCTCTACACTGCAGTGTAATCACAATCACTTGAGCATGAAATGCCTCTATGAAGTTTTGATACAGTCACCTGAGCCCTCATTGTTCCAACTCACTTTCATTCTGCAAGGTCTTCATAGCCAAACCCCAGAGGGTCATGCTGGAGAAGAAGGGTCCTTCATTATTCTTGTAGGCAGCAGATGATGTTCGACTGCCCAGTGGGTCGTTACAGTGGCCATCCAGCCCCACCAGAGAGGAACGGAGCATGGGAATATGTAAGGGTTCTTCTGCAGAAGACACATCTGCATAGGCATAGGGTGGTGGCGGAGGAGATGGCTGTGCCTGAGCTTTGGGGAGTTTAGCAGAATCCATGCTGGGTTTCTGTGGGTTTGCTGTGTCCTGGTGTTGAATCATGGAACGCACCTTACAGTAAGAATCCACAGAACTATCAAATTCAGTTGAATTTAGGGTTGGACGAATGGGGAACTTAATGGAGACAGGTAACAATGCGACAGACATTTCTTGGCCAAGAGAGTCAGAACTCTGAGATCTGTTAAGGTCAGAAGTTTCAATCCCTTGAGAAAACTCATCGAGTGCATTTGGACCTTCATCAGGGACTTTGCAGTGCATCTTCTTGTGGCGCCGCAGGACAGCAGAGCGAGTGAAGCACTTGTTACATGTCTCACAGGTGTAGGGTTTCTCTCCTGTGTGAGTCCTCACATGTCTACGCAGGTCACCAGAGCCTGCAAAACATTTCCCTGCCAGACAGAAATGATAAATTAAGATTTTGTTCTTAACTGAAATACCCAAGTATGCTTTAATTAGTGAAAATATCAGGTGAAAAGGTATGAGCCATGAGCGCTCTCAGTTTGTGTCAATCTTCATGGAGGAAAAAATATTTTTAAAATAATCCATTTCATTTGTCAGTCTGGATAAAGAGTATGCTGATAAGCTCCTAATATATTCTTCCAGTGGGAAAGTAATGGTTTGTTCATTATTAAGAAGCTATTTTTAAAGTGCTGTGGCAAAGTTAGCTCTTTTTGTTAACTTTTTATAATCTAGCCAGAGAAAGTGTCAAAATTGTAAATTTTTTTATTGCTGCTAGTCAAAGTAATTTGGTTTAGATGAGACATTAGGAAGAAGTTCTTCACCTTGAGGGTGGTGAAGCACTGGCACAAGTTGCCCAGAAAGATGTTGGAGACATCCAAGGCCAGAGGCTCTGTGAAACCTGATCTAGTGCAGGATGTCCCTGCTCACTGCAGGGGGTGTGACTCGATGGCTTCCAGCCCTATGATTCCATGACCTATCTAGCAGATTTTACAAACAACGTTCCACATCCAATGCTGTTTTCTCTAATTTCCTGCCTCTAATCTTCACTTTTGATCTTAATTACAGCAGCGAAAGGAACTTGTAGCTGCCATTTGAAAAGCAAAGACCCAACCAAGCTATGCAGGGTGAGCCTTACCACACGCTGAACAGCTGTAGGGTCTCTCTCCAGTGTGCCTGATCCTGTGCTTCACTAATTTCCGTTGCATGTTGAAGGACTTCCCACACTCATCACAGGTGAATACTTTATCTGCTGTATGGGTCTTTTTGTGCTCCTTTAAATTGCTGAAGTTACTGAACCCTAGAAAAATATGACAGATGAGGAGATTAAAACGACTCCTCCTGTTCCAGTCAAAGAAACCTCAGAGGCAAAATAGATTCTTACCTCTGCCACAGATGTCACACAGATGGGGCTTCTCTCCAGAATGAATAATAATGTGACGCTGAACATCACCAGAAGCAGCAAATCTGTAAAACAGAAACCCAGTTACTGTCTTTACATGCTCCTTTTTCTCCTAAATTGAGCATCATGTAGAAATAAATCATAACAAATGCCTGATGTTCTCAGCAAAATTAAAACCAAACCCACAGACACTTCTAAGGCTGCATTTAAGAAAAACATTTTGAAGCTGGCAATGTCTGATTAAATGTATGCTAGAAAGTGAAGACCTCAAAAACATTTTCACCATCAATGTTACTAGTTCACTCTGCATTAAGAACAAACACTACTCCTAAATGGTTGTGTTTTCCGCCAGCTGTCAGCTAACAGCATGACAGAAATGTTTAATGCTCTGCTTACATTCATCAGACTTCCTATATTTCAGAATTTCCATAAAATGCAAAAAAACTGTATGACCAAGTACAGAAAAAAGCCCCTAAGGGAAAGGTACAAACCTTCATGATTTACTGTGACTCGCACACTGCAGTATAACCTTAAATAAAGATACCAATATACAAAAAATTTAAGGAATATCACAGACTATTCATCTCATTGAGACATTTATCATATCATTGAGATTTGCAACAAGACACCTGCAGACATTTATGAATTTTAATCCCACCAACGCACACACAAATCTAATGTCTTCTAAACGAAACTGGGCCACATGCTGCCTCAGCTCTTCAACCTTAGTTTATTCAGGAAGGTTAAAGAAAAGGTGGTCAAATTTTATTATATTACTATTACTAAGATGAAAACTTCCGCTCAAAGATGATCAGGGGGCTGGTGCACCTCTGCTATGAGGACAGGCTGAGAGAGCTGGGGCTGTTCAGCATGGAGAAGGCTGAGGGGAGGCCTCACAGCAGCCTCCCAGTGCCTGAAGGGGCTACAGGAAAGCTGGGGAGGGGCTGTTTGCCAGGGCATGGAGCCACAGCACAAGGATCAATGGTTTGAAACTAGAGCAGGGCAGGTTTAGATGAAACATTAGGAAGAAGTTCTCTCCCATGAGGATGGAACAGGTTGCCCAGAGAGGTGGGTGGAGGCCCCATCCCTGGAGGCATCCAAGACCAGGCTTGCTGAGGCTCTGAGCAGCCTGATCTAGTGCAAGGGGTTGGACTAGATGGCCTCTGAAGGTCCCTAACAATGAATGCGTTCCATTATTCTATGATTCTACTCACCTTTTTCCACAGATTTCACAAATGTATGGCTTTTCACCAGAATGGCGACGTAAATGTGTCTGGAGATTACCTGCCTGCAGGGACAGCAATGTAAACATTGAAATTCAGCCAGCCTGCTGCTGGATACAGACAAAAAGACAGGTAATATCAGACTTTTTCTTCCTAATTCTACGGCAGTGTAGACTACAAAGCATGGAGGAACTCAAACATTCTTATCTACTTAAGACAGACTACCATGTATTTCAAGATCAAATTGCTTATCTATTCAATTACACATTGACAAGAAAAAAAGAACACTGCAATCAAGCACTAAGGAAAAATAAAAACCAAGAGCTGAAAACATAACCAATTATTAATGAAAATTATACTATGCAGACTACAGTGAAGAAGAAAATTTACTAGTAATATGGTTCATGTTAGTCTCATTTTCCCTGCCCTACAAATAAGGAACTGTTACATCAGGATGTCTGATATTACCTGCAGCTAATCTGTTCCCTCTCCCAATCCTGTAAAAAGCATGCTATTCCAGCAGGCAAAGCAGATGATAGCTACATAATACCATCTTATTTGTTCCAACTTTGTTCTTTTTTTATTTTTTAAAAAGTCACTGGTGCTTCTGAGTGGCTAATCCACCCAGTTTTCAAGATGGAGCTAAGTCTGGATAGAAGAGCTGCAGATGTTCCACAAATTACATAGGCAGTTTTTAATCCTTCTGTTGATGGACAACTGCCTCTTGAAAGTCCTTTCGATTAAGAAAGAAAATCTAGGATGCAATTATTATCACATCCTCCTTAGTCACAAAGAGAGAAAAATAAGACCTATTAGTAATTTCTTTGGGCTGCTTTGGATAATAAATTGCCTGTGATGATCAGTCACACAGATAGAGGGGACAACATGAACTGGATCCCTATTTCAACCCTGAGAAAGCTTTCTTTGATTCCTGTGAAGTTCTTCAGACAACAGTATGGCAGAAACACTTCTGTAACACTGAAATCCATTCAAATACAGGCACTGGGCACCTGCTTTTGACAAAGGAGAAGACTAAACTGTCTTCTCCAGGGAGCAATTTCCATGTCACCAAAAATTTTAGGCAGAGGTGGGGTTCAGAGAAACGCAGAAAAGACAGAACTTCTACCTCCACCCACATCACAAACCAAACCAAATCACAGGCATTTGAAAGTTATTCTGGAATTTTTAGCCAGAACTAACACATTCAGCAAATAGATCCATGTCACTATTACAAGTCTGTGTTACTTCCTCTTAACAAGGGCAAAAGCAAGTTATTAGCTGTGCTGAGACAGAAAAAGGGAAAGTCATCAGCAACTTGTCTCCTTTCTGAGCTTTTAAGGTGGTACACAACCTTGGTTAAGGCATTACAGGACAGCCCAATGAAAAAGCAGAAGAGAATTTTTTTTAGTATTTCATTGAGAGGACAAAAAAGTGCTCAGAAGAATCTTCTTATTGACTCTGAGGGCACACTTGTCCCAAATTTGTGTATCAGAGATAGAGATGCAAGACTTGGTGGGTTTGTATATGTCTCAGGAGAACGTAAAGAAGAATAGCAGGACCATTTCTGTGCCTGCAAGCTGAGAAGATCAAGAACATGACTGGAGATGGCCTTTTAAGCAAAATGTAAAATGCAATCATACCTATATCTTAAATTTGAGCAGGTAGAGTCTTGAATATTTGCACAGCTCAAGAGAAGTTTGCAGGGGAAGAACTGCAGCACAGGAGCTGAATGCTCTGGCTCATCTCCTGGACCTCTAGGTATTGTCCACCAACACCTTCAGGCAAATCAGGTAGTGGGGAGGGGAAGGGAAGGAAGTAATTTAAAAGTGCTTAATTAAAAGACAAAATTGTCTGTGTTTGATAATAGCAGGGTTTTTATTAGAGGAGCAATAAATGGTGCATATCTGTCATGCCTGTCATATAGTCTGAACATGTGAAGCTTTTTTATTCCTTCTTTTCCCAAAAGTTTGCCAAAAGCACTTTACCTTTTTCTTTCACTAACTAGAAGTTCAGCTATCAAAATGAGTGAAAATGCACGTTCTTTGCCTGATAAGCAGATCTATTTTGGCTAAAATGGCTTGATGTGCATGAAGAAACAGTGCTGCTCACTGGATGCAGCATAATATTTGTATTTAGTAAGAGATTTACAGATCAAGGAAGTCTCACTGGGTGGACTGGAGCAAGAGAAGCACAAGTACTCATAGGTGAGTAGACAAAGACTATATAATCCTAATCTTCAAAATTATAAGAAAGAACAAAATTCTTCAATGATAATTATTATTTCATCTTAGTATAAAATCATGCACCTTCCTACTGTCTCCTGTACTTAAATGCACACATTCCAACCAAGCAAACAGAAGAGAATAGAAATGGGAGACAAACAGGCACCAGATGGGTAGAAATACAAATGAAATGCCGTACCCAGGAGAGTAAGCAAGCACAGGAGGGAAAATTAAGACAGATTAAGCTTAGGCCACATCCATGGGTAGACTGTTTCACAAGAGCACATTTTAAAAAAACCTGGCTGAGTTTTGTCACTTCAGACAGAATGTACTGATGTTCTTCATGGAAAGAAACTGACTTTAAAAGAAACTGCTTAATAATTTATGCCATTTAGAAAGATGAAACAGTATTGCAAATAGAATATTATATAAAATCCTGTGTTTTTTTCAGACACTGTAAAGACGCTGTGCATGACACATCCCTCAGCATAAGGCAAAAGCACAGTCTGAGTGAATGTTCTTTGTGTTTGAAATGGAGCTGCAGCCCTGTATAGTTAAACATTCACTTGAAGATAAAATACATAACACATCTCCTGAGAGCAGACAGAATCAAAGGTATCAAAAAAGGTATCAAAGAAATACAAACCATTTAAGGTTATTTTCAAGTAAGACATTAGAATATTCTGTCTCTAAAGTCTGTTCTGAAACAGACAGGCTTAAAACCGAGTTTATTTTTAGAATCAACACATAGATGCATTTAATTTTCAAGTGTAAGTACCATAATATAAAATATTCCCACCTGTGAGAAGTGTTTCCCACAAATGTTACATTCAAAAGGTTTCTCACCTAAAAGGAGAAGAAACAGAGCACAGAACTACTAACAGGGGCTACAGTCTCATTGAAATATCACACAATGTTCTCTGGAAAAGGATGCTAAAAAACACATAAACTCTCAGCTAAATGCTGTCTCACATTCTTTCTTCCTGTACGATTATCAATTTCAAGAAAACCAACACCTAAAAAACACAAGAGAAACTCATACAACTTTTTGAAAGTAGGCCATTAGCCAGCATCTCTGACTCAGGAGATCCCAAAGGACATCTTCTTTAATTGAAGTATCTGGGTTGCAGACCAAGTGATTGACCACTGTACCTGTGTGAGACCTTTTATGGAGCTCCAAATTGCTGGGATGTTTGAAAGCCTTCCCGCATAACTCACAGGTATATTGCCTCTGCACCTGCAGAGCCTGTGATTGCCCTTCTTGTTCCGAAGCACCTTGAGATCTCTCCATTTCAATAGTTTGTTCAAAATTCTCAGAATTCACTAGAACTTCAGTTTCTTTTTCTTCAGGAACTCTGGCATTTGTCATGTCTGTGTTACTCTCACTGATGGATTCACTCACTTCTGCAATTCTGCTGTCACCTCTTTTAAGCTCTGGGAGCTGCTCTGCAGCTCTCTGAGATCTCAGAAAATTCAACTTTTTGAGGTGAATTGCCTTTTTAAGCCGCATCTGTTTGGTGGGCTGCAGGAGCCCAACATCTACATCTCCATCTGGAGCAGCTTCATTTACAGACTGAACCAGCAAGTTTGATGGCAAATGATCAGAATTTTCCAGAATACACTCAGAGTGATTGATGGGACAAGGATTGTTCTCTGCTGGGTTTATTTCTGCAGGTGTGTTGTAAGAAAAAGATGGTTCTGCTGCTCTCCCATGATTATTTTGCTTGGAGAACTGTTTGCTGTAAAAGTTGCGCAGTTTATAATAGTGATTGGGTGGTTTAAATGGAAGCTCTGTGCAGCCACCATCTGAGGAGCCTTGTAGTTGTTTCTCTGCATCACTTGAGGGCATGTGAAGATGAACAGGCTGCAATGGGTGAGAATGGTGGTCAGGGAGGACTTTATTACCCTGTGTGTCAGACGAGCTCTCCTGCAACAGGTTTGTCCCATAACTGTCAGTGGGGCAGCTGGTATGTGCAGTCAACGTACCCTGCAGTGAAAACACGCTGTTGCAAGGCACGCTGGCTGCTTGTTCCACAGCTGGAGAAGTTTTTAAGAATGTGTGGCAAATGTTCAGCACATTTTGCACTTGGAGACACTGAGCGATATCCAGCATGGCTTGCACGTTGTCCTGGCTGAGATCCAGGTGGGAGGTGTACATGAAGTCCAAGATCTGGCCTATCCCACCCACATTTTTAATGTCCAAGTGAAAGACATCGTTCTTCTGGCCTGAAGAATTCTGGAAAAGGGTCCTGGTGAATAAGGCAAATATTCAAGCACTTACACAAATAATTTACAAAATGCTTTTGATAAAAAGAAAGATACACAATTCAGACTGCTTGGCATGAAACAAAAGCTCACGCTGTGCTGTGGTCTTATCTATATCACTGTGTTTCTGCAGATGGACATCTCAAAACTGCTCAATTATTTCTCTTACGTATCAGCCCTACATTAGTGCATTGAAAGAGTAAGTCAAAGCAAATGATCCTTTACAGAAATTAAATTTTCTATTTTTTAATGTTTTGAAATTGCACCTTTGCAATGCACTTTACCTATTAAGTATGGACTATTTGCAGAAGTTGTTTGACTCAGAATAGTGTTTCCCCTTCCTCCTGGCAAATAAAACAGATAAATTTTCTAGAAAAAAAGACTACAAAGTCAGCTGAACTGCTCTCTTCTGGCAACTGTTCACCAAGCTTTAACAATAAACCTTACTAAAGTTCTTCTTACTAGGTCTTACTCTGCAAGCAGGTGAGAGGATTGCAGTAGTAAACCAGAGGACGGCATTATATTCCTTCTGTTATCTCATATCCAGAAATATCTCATATCCTCTGAAATTTAGAGGGCCAATGAGGACTATACAAAGGGGAAAGAAAACATGGCTTCAAAAAACACATCACAGCACAGACATGTCTTTGACAATCTAAGTAAGATATGCTGTAACTTACATACTTAAATTTTAAATATATAACTGACAAAGTAATTCACCTTATCTGGAAATAGATAATGTGAATTGTTTCAGCAATTCTATCCCTTATCTGGCTCTGTTAATGCACTCTCTATGCTGCTTGTAAACAGTTCTCTTTTCATATTTAAATACTCCAGGCCAGAATCCATTCTGTGAGGCAGAGTTAACAAGTAAGGATCAAGCAAATGCTGAACTTACACAGTGTAAGAAATTCGGATGGCCATAATTCTCAATTCAACTGAATACTTTATACAGATTTATCTCTGTAAAAACAATACAGCTTTTCCCCTCTCAGTCTGCAACTACCAGAATAAATACTGGAAATATGAGGAAAAACTCTGTCAGGTTGAGGGTAAGAGAACAGTGGCACAGGCTGGCCAGAGAGGGTGTGGAATCTGTTTGTCTGGAGACATTCAATCCCCACCTGGACACCTTCCTGTGTGACCTGATTGGGGTGTTCCTGCTCTGGCAGGGGGACTGGATGAGATGATCTCTCCACATCCCTTCCAATCCCTGACACTGTGTGGCTCTATAAATAAACATCCTTCTCAGAAAGAAACCTCAAGGAACAGCATTTACTCGATTTATTTAAAAGAAGAATTTTCTGTCACATACCTGAAATATTGACTGAAAGCAGCTAACACATTCTTGTGTGCTTTGAAGCAGACACCTTTGACCACCAGCATGCAGTCACAGAGGAGACCCTGAATACGCTGCTCGTGTAGCTGCTGGAGAAGATGACAACTATGGCTAGCAACAGTGTCCATGCTAGAAAACCCCTTAAATTACCTGCAATGAAATAAAATACTAAGATGAATTTTAAATAGTAAAATGCAAAAAAGGGCAATATTTACAACACAAAGAACATTTTCAGTTTGGTTTTGCTCCCAAAGGAAAGAGACTTCAGTTGACATCTGCAGTGTGACCAGTGATATAAGGATGGGGGACTGCTTGAGAGAGTCCAGTGCAGAGCCACAGAGATGATGAAGGGATTAGAGCATCTACCTTCTGAGGAAAGGCTGAGGGAGCTGGGTCTCTTTAGCTTGGAGAAGAAGAGACTGATGGGTGACCTCATTCATGTTCATAAATATGTAAAGGGTGAGTGTCAGGAGGATGGAGTCAGGCTCTTCTCAGTGACAGACAAGGATAGGACAAGGGGAAATGGGTCCAAGCTGGAACAGAGGAGGTTCCACAGAAATATAAGAAAAAACTTTTTCACAGAGAGGGTGAGAGAACACTGCTAACAACTCGATTCTGCGGCAAAAACATCTCACACCTCCAAAATCAATAGCATTTGTAGAGGAAATTCTCAGGTTCCTCATATTCCAAACTGAAAAGGAGTAACTGTGCAGTGGCAGTCTTTATACACTATCTTCCATATGGAAGTTCTTCCCCATGGAAGTTGTGAGACACTGGCCCAGGTTGCCCAGAGAGGTGGTGGAGGCTCCATCCCTGGAGACATCCAAGGCCAGGTTTGCTGATGCTCTGAGCAACCTGATCTAGTGCTCATTGCAGGGGGTTGGACTTGTTGGCCTTTGAAGGTCCCTTCCAACTTTGTGATTCTGTGATTCATTAGACAAGCTAGTTTTGTATTTAATGGAATTTAAAGTCTCTTTGAAAAATCATGTCTTTGAACAGATTGAAGGGCAGACAAGTAACATTCCCACAAAAGAGATTTACACTCAATTCTATACTTCTCTTTTTGAAGGGGGGGAGAGATGAAATTCCTCCCATGTTAATATGAAAGGAAAATTGTAATTATTATCCCTACCAATATTCTTTCAGCCTTTTCCCCCCAAATCCCAGACACCTGGGCTCCAATGAAGACTCCTCCCCTCCCCAACTGTTCCAGCTTTGCCAAGTTCACCCACTCTCCTATTTAACGCCACCAGGAAGGACAGCAGTCACCATTTTCCCCCCTGTGGGATGCTTCTTCCAGTGTCACTGCTCCAGAAGATCATTGGTGAGTTGCATTTTCAAAGGGGACATGGTGGAAGGTGAAAGGCCAAGGGGCCTGCTGGCCCCCCAGCTGGATAGGCAAGGGGAGAGTTGCCTGGGAGGATTGATGGTCATTCAGTATCACCCATAGGTACTGGCTGTGACTCTCTCTGTGCTGTTTAGACTTTCATTCTACAGCAGATGAGGAGTATCAGTGAAGCAGAAACCCCTCAGAGATGTGCTGTATCCCACTTGCCTATTGGGATTCCTCCATCATGAACAAGAAGATGAATGAAGACAGGAAAAGAATCATTCTGCCCCATGGGCAAAGAATACACCAGAACATAGTGAGCTGAGCCACAACCCAAGAGAGACCTGAACTTGCAAAAGGGAAATTCTTAAAAAAACTTAAAACTGTCATGAATTCCTAAGGATTTACACTGTACAGATACCTCATCCTACTGAAAAAGACCAGGAAACATCTCCAGGCCTGTCCTTCCTCAGCAGATCTTTTATTGTTTTATATCTGTGCTGTTACTCCTTGACTCGCTGCCTCTTGCTGGATTAAGGTGTACTTATGTTGTATTTCTGCTTTCCTTATTTCAAAGTCTGATACAAACACCGTGCTCCTAAACAGATCTGTTTTGCCAGAGAAACAGTTTCTCTTTGCAGGCCTCCCACCATGGCACTGGGCAAGGAGAGTCATAGAGGGTGCTGGGTTGGAAGGGACCTTCCAAAGCCACCAGGCCCAACCCCCTGCAGCGACGGGGACATCCTGTACTAGATCAGGTTGCTCAGAACCTCAGCGAGCCTGGCCTTGGATGTCTCCACGGGGCCTCCACAACCTCTCTGGGCAACCTGGGTCAGTGTCTCTCCACCCTTACGGGGATGATTTTTTTCATAATGTCTCCCCTAAACCAAAGTCCCTCAACAAACAGAGAAATCGGGTCTCTTAGGGAAGAGGGACCACTCC
Organism: Turnix velox; assembly: GCA_013400935.1. Taxonomy (NCBI): domain Eukaryota; kingdom Metazoa; phylum Chordata; class Aves; order Charadriiformes; family Turnicidae; genus Turnix; species Turnix velox. Next base: position 246,977 of record VZTY01023877.1, on the reverse strand, counting down.
CGAACGAGAGGAGCCGCAGAGACACGGTGGCTGCTTAAGCTTCAGCTGCCGCTTCCAGCTCCCCTCGGCCTGAAGCTCCGTGACGAAGGGAGGCGGCTTTGCCTCAGGAGACGAGATCGGAGGGGTGGGAGGGCCCCGCACGGGCAGGCGGCGGACCCCCGAGCAGCCGCTGAGGGCGGCCCGAAGGAGAGGGAGCGGCCAGCACCAGGCCCT
>VZTY01023877.1:232371-246573 GCA_013400935.1 Turnix velox | reverse complement strand
CCCGAGCAGCCGCTGAGGCCGCCCCGAAGGAGAGGAAGCGGCCAGCACACGGCCCTCGGAGGGGAGAGGAGCCGGTCCCGCTCAACCCAACGCTTACCAGCTCCGGCCGCCTTCCTGCTCCGGCTCCATCCCCGCGCGGCCACTCGGTGGCTGCCTCAGCCCCACCGGCGGCACCAGCCCTCGATGGCCTCAGCCCGTCCTTTCCGCTTCCGCTCCTTCCGCTTCCGCCGCGGAGAAGGGAAGGGGTGGGACGGCAGTGGCGGCGTGGTGGAAGGTGTCGGCTGAGGTACGGGAAGCATGTAGCGGGGAGCGGCGTGAGGCGGGACGGCAGTGGCATGCCCGCCGCTAAGGAGCGGAGATGGCCAGTCTCCCCTTCAGGCGGAGGCAAGGCTGTTGGGGGGAGTGGGACGGAGCGGAGGAGGGTTGTCCCGGCTCCTGTGTTACCGGTTTTGTGCTCGGGGCGTCAGGCTGGATGCGTTCTCCTCCCCGAGGCTTTCCCTACGGGAATCAAACTGCTTGGACTTTTTCTTGGCGGGTGCGCGGCCCGGTCCCCCTTTGCCCCTCCCGGCTCCGGCCCCGTGCTCGCCCCGGCCGGCCCCGGTCCCGTTCCACCCTCTCCCCCTTCAGCCTGGCAGGGCCGCCCCCCCAGCTCTTTAATTAAGAACCTCTCCGTGTTCTTCTCTTTGTCCAGCGCTGTGCGGGTGTGGGGAGGAAGGAGATAGTGCCCGCCTCACGGCACCCGCTGCAAACATGGTGGTTTTCACGTGCAACACGTGTGGAGAGTCCGTCAAGAAAACCCAGGTTGAAAAACATCTCAACATCTGCAGGAGCTGCCAGTGCCTTTCCTGCATGGACTGCGGCAAGGATTTCTGGTCGGTGAAGAATGTTACTTACTCTGCTGCTGCAGGGACATCGAGATAGGCAATAACATCCCAAATTCCAAACTGGCTTGTCTCTTGTGAGAGCAAAGCATTGCTGCTGTTTGCTTTCCAGATGTAAATTGCAGAATATCAGGGATTAGAAGGGATGTGGAGAGATCAAGTCCAATCCCCCTGCCGGAGCAGGAACACCCAGACCAGGTTACATAGCAAGGTGTCAAGGCCGGATTTGAATGTCTCCAAAGAATGAGACCCTGCACACTCTGGGCAGTCTGTGCCACTGTTCTATCACCCTCCCTCTGACAAAATCTTTTCTTATTTTTCTGTGGAACCTGTGTTCCAGCTTGCACCCATTGTCCCTTGTCCTGTCACGGGATGTCACTGAGAAGAACCTGGCTCCATCCTCCTCACATTCACCCTTTCCATATTTATAAGCATGAGGTCGCCCCTCAGTCTCCTCCCAGCTAAAGAGACCCAGCTCCCTCAGCCTTTCCATAGAGGGGAGATACTTCAATCCCTTCACCTCAGCTCTGTGCTGGACTCTCTCCAGGAATTCCCTGTCCTTCAACTGAGTGCCCAGAACTGAACACAATATTCCAGATATGGTCTCACCCGAGCAGAGAGGAAGAACCTCTATTTGCCTCCTGCCCGCAGCTTTTCTAATACAATCCAAGCTGCTATTGTCCTTCTTGGCCCCCAGGGCAGGGCACATCACTCATGGTCACCCTGCTGTCCACCAGGACCCCCAGGCACCTTTCCCATACACTGCTCTCCCAGCTTCTGCTGACACATGGGGTTGTTCTTGCCCAGATGCAAGACTTAGCACTTGCCCTTGTTATATTTCATTGAGTTTTTCCCTACCCAACTCTCCAGCCTGTCCAGGTCTTGCAGGATGGCAGTGCAGCCTTCTGGCATGTCAGCCACTGCTCCCGGTTTGGTCTCATCAGCAAACTTGCTGATAGTGCACTCTAGTCACAAAAATAATGAGTTTTCTTAAGAAAGTGAGATTGTTCGCAAATAACAGTTGTATTTCTCAGCACTTCACTGACAAATGATTGGTATATATTAATTCCTTTTGGGGAGCACTTACACTATGGTGAGATCTGTGCTACTGCATCAGTATGTCTCTAGGAGTGAGATTATTGCAAGCATTTTTCACTTGCTTTTCTAATTTTAACGTGTCAGTCTGTGAGTTAAACACAGAATGTTAATTTCACATAACACAGACACAGCTCAAATGTGCATAAGTGTCTTCAAAGCAGCTATGAAAGTATAGAGTCATTAATTAAAACAGAAATATGCTGAAGACAGATCTGATTTTGCTAGTCAGAAATATCAGGTTTTAAAGGTGTCCTTTGAGCACATTGATCTGTACTTTTATGAGCACTGACAGTATTAAGGTTTAAAAGTTAGGCCTATCATCTCTACTTGAGTTTGTCATTACCTAAGTCCTGCCATAGTTCAAAGGACTGAAACACTTGAGTGACCTGCAGTTAAAACTCTTCTTTCTTCAGGGGTGATGATTATAAGGAACATGTGAAGTGCATGAGTGAAGACCAGAAATATGGTGGAAAAGATTTTGAAGCCAAAACCAGCAAGGGAGATGCTAAGCAACAGGAGTGGATTCAGGTGAGGTTTGCACTAAAGCCAGATACAATAAGCCATTATTATAGACTGGATCAAACCACAGATCAATCTATCTTGACATCCACATCTTGCTTTGGTAGGTCCAGTTTAAGAAACACACCTTTTTGTTTTGAATCTATCTTCTACTAGTTTGCTTTGATGTTCCCCAGCTCTTGTAAACAAAGCGGCTTTGATCATTGTCCATCCTCTTCATGCCATGTATGGTTTTGCAGAGCTCTGTCAGGCCTCTCTCCCCATCTCAGCACCTCTGTTCCATACTGAAAAGTCCTGTCCTGCTTAGTTGTTGTTCATATTAATTGCCTTTGGTCCTCTGAAGTCTTTCCTGTTCTACTGTATCCTTGTGACATGAGGTTACAAGAGTTGTTTAAGGTATAGATGAACCACAGATTTATTCTGTGTCATGATGTTTTCTGTGTCCTCCTATAATCTTTTGTTCCAGGTTTTTGCCTTTTGATCTTTTACTTTTTGGCTGCTGCTGACCATCATGCTGGCATTTTTGTGGAATTAACTTTTTTAACCTCAAGAACTTTTGTCTGAGCTTCCATGGGCACCTTGGAGACTGCCATTTCAGGTGTGAAGTTGGGATTGCTTTTTGATGTCATGTGATGGTTGGAACCTTTCTTTTTCCACCCCAAGCAGCAGGCCCTGGCCTCTCCTCCTCTGTTCTCTTGTGCTGGCACCTGCAATGTAGGAATGAACCTGAGCTGTATCATGGAGAGCAATGGTTTTTGAAGCTGATGCTGCTGCCAGAAGAAATGCTTGTCAGACTCTGATCTCAGAATTAGCCTGATTTTTTATTTTTTTTCATAATTAACTCCTGAGGTTTGCAAAAGCCTGCTTTTTCTAAAATGGTTTTAGGAGCATTAAATTTACTTTTAAGAGTTTTTATTACAGGTTGTAACTCATCTGTCAGAAAGTACTGATAAGCAGGTCTGCTTACTGTATAGTTGTAGTTACTTATACAGGTAACTTTAACTCATCTTACTATCTCTGATAAAACCAAAAGTTTCTGTGTGTGTATTGATAAGTTCTTCTGAACAAACTGGGCAGTCTGTGGATAGTGATTGATTTCTGCCCACCATTTCCCACTTGCATGCCTCAGGTATTACTTGATTCTTCTGCTCCTTTGCTGATTAATTCTAATTTTCTTCATTCAGAAAATTCACAAAGTGATGAAGAAGCCAGACATAAACCCAAAAGTGCGGAACGTTCTGGAGCAAATGCGTGCCTTTGATAATATTCCAAGGAAGAAAGTCAAGTTTCAGGTAAGTTTTAATAGAGACTTGTAATGATCTGTATTTAAAATATACTTTCTCAGCAAGTGCCCCCTCTCTTTGAACAAAAGTGGTAAATGGATTGGTAAATGGAGTTGGGCTTGTTCAGCCTGAAGAATAGAAGGCTCAGAGGGGCCTCACACTAGCTTCTCATTGCCTAAAGGGGGTCTACAGAAAGGCTGGGGTAGGACTTTTTAATAGGGTCCAGGATGGCAGGAATAGGAGTAGTGGATGCAACTTGGAAGAGGGGAGATTTAGGCTGGATATAACAATGAAGTTCTTTGTTGTGAAGGTGGCGAGACACTGGAACGGGTTGCCCAGAGAAGTTGTGGATGCCCCTCCCTGGAGGTGTTTAAGGCCAGGCTGGACGAGGCATTGAGCAAGCTGGTGTAGTGGGAGGTGTCTCTGCCTATGGCAGGGCGGTTGGAACTAGATGATCTTGAAGGTCCCTTCCAACCCTAACCATTTGATGATTCAATGATGTTTGTAAAGTACATCTCCTTGCTTAAAAGCACCCCCTATGCTGTTTTGAACAGCTGTTCATCATTCAAGCCTAATCTACTGGTGGCAGCTTGGGTTTTTAAAATATCTTTCTTTTATTTCTATGGACTGACCAAGTTCCTCGACATACTTTTAAAGGATTCTTATTTCCTTAGTATTGCTTTTTTTTTCCTTGGTAAAGGCAAGGTCCTGTTTTGAGAGTTTTCCTGTTGCACAGTGTTCTCTCAGAATCACCCACATGGAGCAGCTTTGCTGAACTTTGTCTCAGCCAAAATGTGTACTAAGTAGAAGTTTACAGTTTTGATTTCATTTTCAGTCAGAGCTCCTGCAGTAGTGCCAACAGCTTTCAAACTGCTTAAGATTTCCTCTTCTGAAATGAACAAAGGTATACACTTCTTGGGAAGTGAGCATCTGTCCAGTACCCAAATAAAAGGTTTTACCTCCTGGGAATAGTCAGAAAGTTTGGTAGGACATTAACTCTATTCAAAAACTCAAGGATTATCTTTGCTATATATTTGTCTCTTCAGGATCACTACTGGTGAGACAACTGAGAGGTATGGCATGGCCTCCTAGCAGTCTGCCAAGTGACTTAGCATGGAGGTTTAAGAGATGGAGAGAGAGTAATCTTCTAACTAGAAGTGATTAGATTCTTAAGTGAAAAATAAAAGCAAGAACTAAACATATATATATAAAAGAAAATAAACAGATGCGCCTTTTCATATATTGCTGTTTTATTTTTTTTCCTGTGCAGAATTGGATGAAGAACAGTTTGAGAATCAGTGACAGCACCTTGCATGACCAGGTGTGGGATATTTTCTCTGAAGCAACCAGAAATGTAAGTGAAGTCAGAGGTACAACAGGAATTCAGTTGAGTAACAACACTGGAAGGAAAAACAGAATCCCTTTATAGGTGTCTTGTTTTATAGACATAAGCACTTCCTTCTTGGTATAAATTATTTTAAAAAATCTTTAATCTGGACAATTATTTTAACATAGTTAAACAATTTAATGCTACTTTCTATAGAAAATTTAAAATATCCAGCACAACTTCTTTGCTCAGATTGTTTCAACACACCTTTAAGAATTCTTATAATTATCTCAGAATAATTGTTAACATTTCAGGGATGATATTTCACTTGTAATAATTCAAACTAACATTTAATTTCAAGATTGAAATGTTCACTAATGTATTAATTCTTCTACAAAGAATTTATTGTAAGTCCAGGAACATGAAAAAAAACAAGTCTGTTGAGAAAAGTACAATTAAAAGAAGCAGCACTGCCTTTGTGCTTCATGAAGAGGCAGTAGATGAAGTTGCCTCTAAAAATTGTAATAATCTGTCTTTCAACAAGAATTCAAGTGAAAAAGAACAAGATAAACCAAAACAGAAGGAGAGTCAGCCTGTGGAAACGGGGGAGAAAGCACTGGCAGAAGAAAATGGAGTCACAGCTGATAAAACTGAGAGGAAAAAGAATAAGAGGGAACAAAAAGAAGAGAGACAAAAGAACACAAAGAAGGAGAAAGAAGACTTGAAATTAGAAAACCAGGCTGAAGTGAAAAAAAGTAAGAAGTCCAAGAAGGGAAAGGAGAGATGGGAGAATGGATCTGAGGTGAATGGAAACGGCCTTCAGACTGAAATAGAAGAGGAAACAAATGTAAAGAAACGCAAACATAAACATGTAGAAGGTACCCATTTTATAGCTTATATTCTTAATTGTTTTCAAGATGCTTTTTCTCAATGCCTTGAAGCCCATTCTACTTCAGTGGAATTTTTAAAGTAGTAATTTACATGTACAAATTGCTAAAGTTCAGACCATGAAACCACAGTGTTAAAAACAAACTCCTCCTTCAGCAACAAAAAATTCCAAGTCTTGTCACAACTATTCTTCTAGTTGTATAGTTTTTTGTGTGTGTTTCTCTGTCTCTTTCTCTAGAGGAACCTCAAGTCATAGCAAAGAGAATGAAAACTGAAAGCATTTCAGAAGAGATGGACACAGAAAACACTGAAGAAAATGTGGCAACAGGTAATGTATTCTTATAGGGGGATTTTAGGTGGTTACAGACTTTATTTTGAAAAAAAATAGTGCAGAATATAAATGTAGGGGTTTTGCAGATTGTTTATTTGGAAACTACCACTTAATGACCTCGGAGGCTGGTAAATTCCTACACTCTTAAGGGGTAGGAGATAGGGTCTTCCTATCTATTCCTGTGTCATTCCTATCTATTCCTGTGTCATCTAGGAGTGGCTGGCAACAAAGTTCAGCAGAAAGAGTCCTGACCCAAGTTGTTCATGCAATATGTTGGTTGGTTCCCACGTCCATCCTCTTAACCTCTTCAGAAATTACCTTTCCTGACTTTGTGTTTGGGACACTGCTGTTGTAGGGTCAGTAAAGTCACAATGAACTGTTGCAAAATGAGGAGATGAAAGGCCAGTTCCTTCTTTAGAAGATGACCTGGAACACTTGATTTTACTCGATGTTTTACCCTTAATTATTTTCTAGGTAAATTCAACTGGAAAGGAACCATCAAAGCTGTTCTGAAACAGGCTCCAGATAATGAAATTTCAATTAAAAAACTAAGAAAAAAGGTACTGTACATCGTAGTGGTTTTTCATCTCTTTTGTTTGTTTCTTTCTGTAGTTTTTCACCTCTTTAGTTCATTTCTTTCTGTAGTTCATAAAATCCTGCCCCATGTAAACAAATTTTATGTTATTTAAAAATATCATTAAAGCCTATCAATGGGCAGAATGTCAACTGAAGGATGTTTTTGTCACTTACTGGAGTACACAAGAAGTCTAGTGCTAATTCTGTGTAAAAATAACAGCACAATGGATTCTGTGCTACTTTTAATACAATAAAATCTATTATTGCATGAAGTGGAATGATTTTTACTAACTCCAACCCATTTCCTCTGTCTTTGTGCAGGTTATAGCTCAGTATTACGCAGTGACTGCTGAACATCACAAATCAGAAGAGGATATTCTCGTCATATTTAATAAGAAAGTGAACAACAATCCCAAATTTAAAGTTTTAAAGGACAAAGTTAAACTTCTGAAGTAACACTTTTAATAATCTTTGCATTTTAATCTTGCAAACTGAGTCAGATTCTTCTGTCAGCTTGTACATTTCCCATGCGTTGGCCTCCATTTAAATTGTGAGAATTCTAGCTTTTACGACAGGATTCCTCCTCTTTTCTTCTACCTTTATCAGAGAACGTTTCACATACTTTATTTTTGGATTTAATGGAAAATGTATATATTTTTAGTAAAAGCCGATGGGTTAAAATTCTTCCAGTAATGGGTGTAATCTATAGGTGTGAATGATTATCAGAACCTGGACCATGTGGCTTTCTGAAGAAACTATTGTAAGAGCAAATGGAATTTTCATATTTAAAAACCCACAAGGCAATAAATGTTCATTTATGATAAAATTCTATCTTGTTGTGACTGTGTTCCTTCTCAGCTTCTAGGGAAGGCTGAAAGAAAGGCTGTGATGTTACTCAGCAACAGCTAAAACAATGTGCATGATGTTCCTCTCATGCCAGAACAGACACTAGAAAGAAAATTACCTCAGTTGAAGCCAGGAAAATAATTAAAGTTTGTCGAGTTTATGTGTGTAATATTTGTGAAGTCAGGGGAAATCTAAAACCTGAGTTAGCTGTTTCATGCATAGCTACTGAATGTTTTAATTTGTAATGTAATTTGATATATTTTTAGTCTAAAAATTGACTGTTACAATAAACTACATCAAAGTGCCACTTTAAATAGAACAAACCTTACCACTTTGTATATAAGATATCCATAATTTATATGAAATTTGAAGAGGCTTTTATATCACAAGCAATTGAAGCAGGCCATAAATCTTAGATGGGTGAAGTTTACGGGGTTTTAATCATGTGCACAATAATTCCAGATAAGGAATTTCCTGCCATAAAGCAATCTATTAAGATAATTCTATGCAGGAGGTTGTGTGGTGTTCTGGAAAACTACGCAATGATTGGAAGCAGTTATATATATATATATATATACTTTTAAAAAAAGCTTCATAATATATTTTAACATATTATTTCTATAAATTAGGAAAAAAAAGCTGATACTCTGGGTCCAGCTTTTTGGATACAGATCTGTCATGTTTCTTATAAAATTTGTAATAATCAGTAAATGTTGTTAATTCAGGAAACCAGCTTTGGAAATAAGTATAATTTATACAGAGAGTCCTTGAATCTGTTTCAAAAGTTTAGATTTATTTTTCTGTTTGTTTTTAATCCTCGGAAAAGACATATAAAAGATTTAAGTCTTTGTCAGTGAAATTGAAATGAATACGGTGCATTTAATCTTTTAATTGTTTATTGTACAACATCTACTGCTACATAATGAACCTGGATAGTTCTGTTTGAGAAATTGTTACAGAGGGTTTTTTTTGAATTAATTTTTAAAAAATTGTTTTGAATTAATAAAATTTCTTTTTTTGGAATTTTTTAATTCTTAACTCTGCTATTCTCATCTATACAACCATCTCATTAAGAATGATCATCTGATCCCAACTTCTAAGTCAAATGATTGGTTTGCCTGAGAAGCCCTTAACTGCTTACTGGAGTGACTTTGGGATCTGTCACCTTTACACCGAATGACAGGACTGAATCCATCATTGCATGTGTGGATTTGAAGAAGGAAGGTCTAGCTGCCAGTAATCACAGTGGCTGTGGGGCCTGTGCACATGCTGGTGGCTGCTTGGCACCTCTGTTTGGTCATCAGCATCGGCTCCTGTGAGCTGCTGCTTACAAAGATTTACCAAATCTTGATTGTGCAGCGTGGCAGAATTATGCAGCTTTTTGTGTGTTTTTCTCTTTTGCAGATGATAAGCAGAAGTTTCACAGAGGAAGGCAGCTGCCACTCTGGATTCTGACAAAAATTGAGGGAGTTTTTCCACACTTTTATGGAGGCAGAAAAGCTACTGAAAAATTTTAAAAAAGGAGATGAGTCAGCACAATTCAGTTCTATTTTTGTTTCTATCTCCTAACTGCATAAATTTATACCATTAAAACTATTCCATGTAGTTTAAATCATTCAGAACTTACTTTTGTTTTCATTGTTGATGTCAATAGTCACAGAATCACAGAATGGTTTGGGTTTGAAGGGACTTTAAAGATTATCTAATTCCACCCCCCCCTGCCATGGGCAGGGACACTTCCCACTCGACCAGGTTGCTCAATGCCTCATTCAGCCTGGCCTTAAACACCTCCAGGGAGGGGGCTCCCACAGCCGCTCTGGGCAACCTGTTCCTGTGTCTTACCACCATCAAATAATTGTAAAGAAATGTTACAAAATGTTGCAGAATTGTAATTTTTATTATTTCCTAAACAGCATTAACTGTTTAGTTAATTAACCCCCTAATAAAATATGGCTTACGATGAAAATTTTGCTTTCTAAAACAGTGTCTTGGAAAGTGAGCATCTTGATGGCGAAGTGAGGGAGGTGGCAGCATTATTGTAATTTACAAAGTTGATGAAAGCTTTTAAGGCTTTTTTTACTAAGTACAGCACCAGGTTTTAAGCAGGGAGTTTGATCACCGAAATTAAAAAAAGCTTCAAAGACCAGGAAGTTACTCGCTGAGCTCAGCCGTCTGCTGTGCCGGTGCATCAGAGTGGCTCATTTTTCTTTCTCCCAGTGAAAACCAATCCTCCCACCTGGCGGTGAGTGGGTACAATTGGTCCAGTCCCAGCCACGAAGAAGGAGTGGTTGTAGCAGCTGACCACAGGTCAGGGAGACCTGATTTCATTCAGGAACTTTTAAAGCTGTAACACTCATCCTTATGAAGGAAATAAGAGAACAAATATTAAACTGGTGGTATGAGAGAAGCAGAAAAGAGTACATTGTTCTATACATTTTGCTGCTTTCACAGGTTACAGGATATGTCAGTCAATATACTGAACATCTCTCCCTTTTTTCTCTCAGTTTGGCCTTTAAGAAGAAACAAGAATAAAGCCTCTTAAGTTTCTTTTCTGCTCTGCCAGCCAAGAAAAGCAACATCTTATGTTTCCCATTAATGCTTTTCCAGGAAGTGTTACCTTATATTGATTTAGAATTTCACTTTGACTAGAGGAAGTTTTAATAGTAACTTTTCTTTTCTCCTCTTAAAATACAATTCCTTTTGCACCTGTAACCTCCTGCTTTTCCTCGCATTTTGTTGAGATATAATTCCTTTTGCACACAGATCCTTGTGCTCCCAGGGGAAGCCCTGAAAAACCTTCAAGCTTTTAGCTTTGCTTTTGGAAGACTGAAAATAACAGAGCTTAGTCCTTTCCAAACATATCCTCTTTTTTTTTTTTTTTAATTAATCTCTCCCTTTTTAATATATTCTGTAAGACTCAGAATAGTTAAGTCTGCAGATGAAGACCTATGTTTTCCTTTCTCAATGTGATTTTCAGTCCTTCTTTCTGTTCTTTGCAGTAGCCATGGCATGAACTGTTGCTCCCCTGCCACTAATGACTGAATACCAAGCATAAAGTCCACTTTATAAATTTAATTTTCTGCCCCTCTGCAGGCCTTTGATTCCTGATGATGAAGAGGAGTTCAAGGAGGGGGACACAGCTATTGGCACTGTATACTATCCATGATTTACAAAAGCTAATGCTTTTTGTGAGTTATAAAGGACCAGAATTTGCTCCTTGACTTTGCTTTCTTACATTAAAGCAAGTACTTTGTGCCTGCACTTCTAAATCAATGCCAGCATCCCTGCTTCATTATAGCCATCAAATCCCAGGGAGTGGGGACACCAGGCCATTTATAAAAGAGTAGTTAGTTTGATACCACAGCTTAATGTGCATTTTTTTTTTTGGAACAGGTTGCCCAGGGAGATGTTGCAGGCCCCATCCCTGGAGACATCTACGGCCAGGCTTGCTGATGCTCTGAGTGACCTGATCTAGTGCAGGATGTCCCTGCTCACTGCAGGGGATGACACTTTGAAGGTTCCTTCCAACCCAGCACATTCTTTGAGATTCTGTGAATGCCCATTTCCACAACTGGCAGTCTTTCCTGTGTGAATTAAATCTGTGATCATCACAACTACAAAACCCTCCGAAGTTTGGAATGTTCCTAAAAGGCCTAAGTATGAAACGCTTGTTACATTGTTACAAATACAGAGTGACATGGATCTTTTCCTCGTGAGGAATCCCTTTATCTTTTCTGTTTTCCTTTATTAAGTTCAAATGCCTGCATGCTTACATACAGTGCATTCCTGGTATCAAACACACTATTATATGTGTTGTTTCCTTCTTAAAGGGTCAATCCAAGGCTGCACTGTCATTTAATACCTGCATGAGAATTCAACTTCAGTTCAATTGTCCAAGTACCACATTCAGAGCTGGTTGAGACATAGCCTTTTCATTTATTATTCCCACACAAGTGCTTTTAAGCTGTTTTTTTCCCCACTGTATTTAATTTAAAATAATTAAAAGAATGGTAGATGAAACAAGAGGACTGCAGTACCATTAGAAGGCTTTTTTCTTACCTGGATGAGGTAGACAATGTATGTGTGCACTGCTTTACTCCAAGAACAGCATTCAGAAGGGACTGTGAATCTTTACTTATCCAATCCTTTCACTCCTGTTATTGGAATACAAGCAGCAAGTTATTACTCGTTTTATTATTACTTAATTCAAAGCAGAAAGCACAACTAATTGTTCCTCAAAATAACAAATATGACTGCACTGTAGCTAACCTCCTTCAGCTAAAAATGAACATAGAGGGAAAGGGGCCAGCCCTGCTTTGATACAAAATGAAGACAATTTGAGTGGGGTCTTTTGCGAACAGATAATATTTGGACTGATCACTGCAATGGGGAAGAAGTTACCAACGTTTGCTAGAATGCTAGAAACCTAATCTCATTTCCTAGAAATGAAATCAAAACTAGGAAGTCGAATTCTAAAATTTACATGTACCCAGACAAGCAATATGAATTTACCACTTGTGTTTGCAGTGTTACCTGTAAATCAACATAAAAGCAACTCATCAGTAAATAGCTAACACTTAGCAAGCAACAAGCAAATTAATTTCAGAATACCCAACTAGACTGCAAAATTCCACTCTCACTTAAGACCTGAATATTTAAAAGCATTCCAATGACTTGAAAGAATTCTTTTCTATTTAAAAGACAAAAAAATGCAAAGGTGTTGAAATGTGTTTCTGAAAATGTGGGAAGAACTGTGATGCAAGAGACCAGGCAAATAGTTGACAAAAAAACCTGCTGCCAACTCTGCTTTTTGTATTTTTCTCCTTCACAGCACCTGAAAATTCACAAATCTCTTTCACAGCCTGTTATCTGCATTTATCAGAACAAGCAGCACATTTCAAAACACTTCCTAACATTTCTGCAGGGATTCTTAAACTTTTAACTTGCCAGAATTAATTATCCATAACAGGCCGGCTGTTTAGATGCTTTGTTAATTATGTCATTCACTTTCTGACAGTCACAGTTAATAGCTCCTCATCACTATCCTTTCAGCAGATTAATAATTTCTGAAGGAGATAAGCCCTATGAAAAGATCAGAGGAAACATCTCTGCTCTACAAACACCAAACATGAGCAGTCTCGGTTGAGTTCAGTGGAGAGTCAGGGAAAGGAAGGTCTTATTTCAGCTCTTTGCACAATACCTACTCTGTAGGTAAACAAGAGTCTTCAGTTTAACAACTCTAACAGACCTTAACCTTTACAGGTATATATATTTATTTAAATTTCTACATTTCAATCCCAGGTATTTCCTGCAAATAGCTTTTGCAAAGGAAGCACATGAAGATTTCCTTTGATTCTCATGTGAATCACTAGCATGAAAGTGAGGGGTGAGGCAATCATTTCACTCAAAGGAAATAAAACAAAGACACCTCTATTTCACCTCAAATAAAAGCAGAGCTCGGAGGCTCCCATGAGCTTTTAACTTTAAAATATTCATCTAAACTAAAAAGAAACTTGTAGTCACTAAGGGCTATGATGTTGTTGACCCTTACGTAAGATGTGTTCTATGGCTGGGATGAGCAATTTCTACTCACCGTGACAAGGTTCAAAATGCTCAACTTTCAACAGAAAACAAATAAATAAGTAAAATTGTTCCATTCCCATACCTTTTAGGCTGAATTTACTGAAAACTCAAAGCAAAGTAATAGAGTTAACAAGAGCCCTTGCTTCCCTTGTCCTAGAACCTCGTTCATCTACAAAACAGGTGATAGAACTTCTAGAAAAATACTGGTGGGTTTTTTCCTTGCTAGATTATTGTAAGAAGCAGCTTTGCTGCAAAGATACCACTCCAGGTAGATTATACACCTGGAGATGACACATCTTCCCGGCATCTTGTCCTCAGGAGCATCTGCTTTGCAAAATGCAATGAGCAAAACAACTCAAAAGCACTGATTTTCTCTGTGTTTCTTAATTATTCCCTATGAGGATGGTGAGACTGGCCCAGGTTGCCCAGAGAGGTGGTGGAAGCCTCATCCCTGGAGATACTGAAGGCCAGGCTTTCTGAGGCTCTGAGCAACCTGATCTAGTGCAGGATGTCCCTGTCACTGCAGGGGGGTTGGACTGGATGGCCTTTGAAGGTCTCTTCCAACCCAACTAATTCTATGATTCTGTGATTACTTTGACAAAAACACACTCTACTTTTGCACTTGGGATTTGTATCACTGCTTTCCATTTTCAATGGAGATTAATTTTCAAGGGGTTAAGTGTGATTTATGATACCAAGTGGGATTTATCATACCATTGACTCCTCTGGAGCCCTCAGCTTACAGATGGACATGGAACTATTGGAGAGGGTCCAGAGGAGGCTACGAGAATGATGAGAGGGCTGGAGCCCCTCTGGTACAAAGACAGGGTGAGAGAGCTGGGGTTGTTGAGGCTGGAGAAGGCTGCAGAG
>VZTY01023877.1:198122-231929 GCA_013400935.1 Turnix velox | reverse complement strand
CCCGCCCCCCTCAGCCTCCTCAGCCGAGGCCGCTGCTGCCCCCCACGCCACGGCCGTAACGGCCGCCCCGCTTATCGCCCCGCCCCGCCGTCACTGCCGGCACGGCCCAACATGGCGGTCGGCACCGGCGACGAGGCGCCGGTCCTCAGGTTCAGGCGCCCTTTCCTGCGGGAGGAACAACAGTCCAGCGACACGCTGCAGCCGCCTTCGGGGGCCGGTGGGTGCTGTCATGGATCCTACCGGGAGGGGAGGCGGGTTGTATGAGGCGGACGGTGTGAAATGCCTAGGCCAGGAGAGGAAAGGGGCAGTCGGGAAGGGGACAGAGCCTGTGAGGGGGCTCCTCTCGCAGCCAGCGCCTCTTCCCTCAGGTGTTTCCTCACAGGGAGACGTTGAGTTGTGTAAAAGACTGGCAGATTTATTGAGTGAAGGGGTGGGGGGGTGTGAGGTTGCTGAAGTGCTCCAGGCTCCCTCATTATTAGATGAGGGAGAATTTAGGAATTAAAATGAAAATTAAAGCTTATAAACTCCACAGAGCTGTTCGTGCTCTTGGCTGGTGGCGGTGGTGCCTGTGGAGAAGCCACTGCTGGAGGCATACACCCCCCACTAACTTACAGTTCAAAGTATGAAGCATAGAAGCCACCTTTGACACCTTTTTTGACAGTGTGTATAAATACTGTTAGTTGGCTGCTGTCACGTACAAAAATAAGCTTTTTAATCCTCTAGTTGCGCTGCTTTCTCTAAAACACTGTGGTGATGAAGGGGAAAAAAGAAACTTTTACCTCATAATGACAGTTTGCAGCATGAATTGAGGTTGAAAATCTGGGAGGAACTGCTGTCAAGTGGGATTATTTATGCATTCAGTGGGTTTGCAAAATTAAAATGAACCAAAAAAGGATATATGTCAGTATTTTGAAATGCCAACCTGATTTTCTATATGCCAGATTAATAACACCAGGAGGTTTTTAATAAACCTTGCCTTGAATTCCCTAAAAGCACAGACATGGTGTGTGCTGGTTGTTGCTGCTTTATCTCTCTATCAAAGGGTGCTTCACTTACTCTGTTTTATTTCAAGAATTGTGCACAGCTCTTTAGATTTCTTCCTCTGTAATGCAAAGTACTGACTATAATAACCTTCAAAGATAAATGAATTTAAAGGATAAATCATCGTGTTTTACCTAACTGTAATCATACTCTCTGTAATGACTGCTACAATTGTGCTCTTATTTACAGAAGATTCTGCAGCTGTGGAGAAGAGGAAGCCTCTTTCCAGACTGAATATTCATTCTGCTTTCTGGATTTTGGCATCGATTGCTGTGACATACTACTTTGATTTTTTTAAGTCTGTTAAAGAAACTATTGAAGCAGATAGGTAAGGTGCCCTTTCTTAGAGAGTTGTGTTTGCATCTTGCCGTTGCATTGAGTGTGATGCATCTGAAAGCAGTCTTCTGAATCTTGGATAAACGAGATCTCCAGTAGGAACAGAAGAAACTGGGACTATTCAGCCTAGAGAATAGAACCATAGAATAGTTTGGGTTCGAAAGGACCTTAAAAATCATCTACTTCCAACCGCCCTGCCACAGGCAGGGACACCTCCCACTAGACCAGGGTGCTCAGTGCCTCATCCAGCCTGGCCTTAAACACCTCCTGGGGATGGAGGGGCACCTACAGCCTCTCTGGGCAGCCTGTTCCATTATCTCACCACCCTCACAGGAAAGAACTTCTTTCTTATTTCCAGCCTAAATCACCCCTCTTCCAATTTGCATCCATTACTTCTAGTCCTGCCATTCTGGATCCTATTAAAAGTCCTACCCCAGCCTTTCTGTAGGCTCCCTTCAGGTATTGGTAAGCTACTATGAGGGCCCCCAGAGCTTTCTCTTCTCCAGGCTGAACAACCCAAACTCCTTCAGCCTGTCCTCATAAGGCAGGTGCTGCAGCCCATTTATCATCTTCATGGCCTCCCTCTTGACCCTCCAAGAAGGCACAGAGAGATCAGTGTGCATAAAAACCCAAAGGCTTTGGATTTTCAAAACATTTGAGGAAAAAAAAATTATAGGACTGGAATGTTGCCAAATTAAACTTGAGTAGTTACGCATATTGGACAGTTTTAGAAGGGCAAAAGTAATTAAGAAAACCAATCCTACAAGATCTGTAGGGTGACCTATATAATTAACAGATCCTGCCTTTTCTGTCTCTCTACTTGAACAAAGATTCAAGTGCAAAGTTCAATATGACTGTGCATAAATACTTTTTTCTCCACAGTGGGTGGTTTGCCTCTGGCAGTTGTTTGTTGGCTGTATGTTTGTCTGTTGCCTTTTACTGCATCCTCTATCTTGAGTGGTTTTGTGGAATTGAGGACTATGATGATGAATATCCAGCCCTGATTCCCATCACAACAGCCACCTTTATCGCAGCAGCAGTTTGGTGAGTTGGAACCCTGTATACAAACTTCTGATAAACCCATCTGACTGTCCTGATGAGCTCTTTTTATAAAAACTGTAATCTCTTTAATTTTACTGGGTGTAATGCTGACAATTCTAGTTCCGTATAGCATCTTTTAATCTACTTTCAACATTCATCCCCAAAGCATGAATTGCAAATCTCAAAACTATATATTTAGTATTGCAGATGTTTTCTGTATTTAAAAATTAGGAAAAAAATGAATTCTTTAGCTTTGTTAGTGTAAATTTCTCACCTTTGACAACTATTTGTGAGGTTTACAAATTAAGACAAAGGTCTAGCTGAGAAAACGTTATACCTGTTCAGTATCTGTCGTAGAGTTATTAATTACGCAAATCTGTAAAGAGCAAACATATGGAAATGTATCCTTCTAACTGTTATATGAGCTTTACATCTTTTAGATCTTGTCAGAAAGTGGTACTTTCAGTAGGAACTACATAATTTATGAGATTATAGGAGCCAGAATTGAGCAAATGTGCTTGTGAATGAAAGAAACTATGTAACTGTGTGCGTGTATGTATATTTATTTGATCTCTGCAGGTCTTCTCTTTAGATTTTGTAAGTGAGTAATGTTGGTCAGTATTTGTTACAATGCTGGGAAAAAAAGGAAGACTGAAGATAGATGTTCTCTATAGTTCAGAATTAGTCAACTGTATAATCCTTGCAATTCAGTTGCAAAATAAGTTGGTTTTCCCCCTTTCTCTTCAAATAAATCTGGTTGGCTACAGATAGAAATTAAGACTTGTCTCAGTTGCCATCTATGAACGTGGAATAATCACAAGTAGTTAATTTTCAGGTGCTTCATATACCTAAGTTCTCTAAGTGAAAGATATCTTTGCCCTTGGTAGAACTGAGCAGATTTGCTCAGTGTAAAGTCTGCAGCAGCTACTGAAGTTCTGAGATGAGCTGTCAGTAAGTAAAAAGTAAACTAAACTATCAGTTTCAGAAATAGGTGCTGGGTCTTTCAATTGGTTTTCACTCAAGTCACGGAGAAACAAGTATTTTTCCAGATTTGGTAATTCCCATTTAATTTCCTCTGTGTCATAGGTTTTTTTGTGTGGCTGCTACTGCTATAGTATGACAACTGAACTTACCAAAAACTTTCTGCTTTTGTTCCCAGTTTCAACATTGCCCTGTGGCCTGTCTGGTCTTTCATGACACCTTTGGTGCTCTTTGTTCAGTTTATGGGTGTTGTGATGCTTGTCTCACTCCTGGGATGAGTCCTTTAGGTAAACAATTTAATTCTTTAAAACCATGAAAATATGTAACTTGTGTGAGCTGATTTGTTAAATATCTGATGGTTCTAAGTCCATTTAAGGATTCCTCTTCTGTGTTTTGTGTTTGCTTTTAGAACACTGACATTTTGTGGCACGCAGAGTAACTGGAGAACATGCAAGCATCTTAAGGGAAGAAAATCCTTTTTCTGTCCTGCAAGATTCCATTTTAGAGAGTGGAGTGATTAATTAGTGAGAATTGATGGTTTTGGAGAGTATAGGTCAAAAACCTGCAGCTTTTAGTCAGACTGAGAAAACTTCGTATGAACTTAGCTTGATCAGATCATAAAGAGGATAAGCTGTTAATATGCATATGCACTGTCCTCTCTGTTTTTATTGTGAGCTGTTTTAATTTTTTTTTGTCTTCAAGTATACTGTTGTTGTTTTCTGTGCTGAACAGTCCAGATCAACCTGATAACCTGGCAAGCTGCCAGATAGCAGAAGTTCCCTGAAAAATAAGCTTTCAAAGGCAAGCCCAGATACTTTGTTGACTTGAAAAATTCATTCTCAGTAACTGCCACATTGAAAAGCGGGTCTCGCGTCTTTTGTCAGGATTCAAGGGAATTCTGTGAAATGGAAAAAGCTTAATAAGGAAGACATAAAGACCACATAGAATAAGAGATATGCCCTCTATCAGATGTGTGTTCACCATCCAGTGAAGTGTTTACCTTATCAGATAGTGTTTGGTCTGCTTCCTTCTCAGGGGGCTGTGTGGAAGTGTGTTTGGCTTTGCTTCCAATGCAAATCGTTTTCATTGAGGAAGTTCTTCAGCATTTTCATGTGTGCAGTGCAAAAAATAGGACAAGCTGAACCTCATGAAAACATTCTCATTCACTGTCCGAACAGACAAGTAAATTCTGTTACAGTGAATTTATTAATTTTATTAATTTATTAATTTTGCATCAGGACAAATAATTAGGACCAGATTATTACCAGGTGATGGAAAATCATGAACTCATCAGTATCAAATTGGAAGATAAAGATTGTGCAGCATTTACAGCCTGGAAGAGTTTTTGTTAAAGTTGAATTTGCTTTTTTTCTTCTCTTTCAGCTTCCTGTGAAGGACACAAATAACCGTTACTTTCAAAGTGGGTGTCAGCCATGTCACATTCCAGTACTTCTGTAATTTCTAATACTGCTTGTTTCTTCTAACTGATACCATAGTTCTTATACTACATGATTTATAAATCAAATGGACAGAAGCATAGGTCAGGCAGTAGCTGTAGAAAAGCAACTAATTAGTGAATAATTGAAAGATTCATAGGTTTTACCTCTTTTAGTAACACAAACCATTTAATCATTGCTTTCTAAAGTTTTTATTCATATTTCAATAATAAGAAGATGGATAATAAGTCACTTATATAGCCCTAAATCCTATTTGGGGTCTCCAGAGGTCTCCTAGTTCAATTTTCTGCTCAAAGCAGGTTGGTTTGAAGGTATCTGATACTTAATTCAAGTGTTTTGGGTTTTTAATACTATTTTCTTTCCATCTGAATTACTAGCTGAAATACTGTTATCTGGAATCTATGTTTGTACTTGTAAACTTACTCATAGATCACACAGAAGGCTCTTCATCTATTAAATTTCTAATATTATGTGTGTTATCACAGAGGAAATTTTTTATTATCTAACCTATTGGCTTCAGAGTCTGCTGGTGTTTGAAAAAAGATATGGATCAGGGTCAGGGCCTTGAAAGCTGACATTTACATTGTGGTTAATTTGGCAGTGCCATCAGTGAAATAAATGAATTCTACTTGTGCTGATAGACTTCATCCACCGCCAAAGATCAAGCTGTCAATAACAACAGGACCAACAATGCTAGCACTACACATGAAATCAAGTGCACAAAGTAAATTCTTTATTTTCCAGTATTCAGGATGTTGGTCTTCAGTAAATTCACTTCTTGTTCTCAGTGGTGCCTCTTGGTGAAGCTGCCACTTTTCTTCCTCAGCAATAAGGAAGTTGACATTAACTTAAATGCCATTACCAGATACACAGCTGGGAAAATAAAATCACTTTGTCTGCCTGTTCACTTTGGCTGAGAGACCAAAGCAGATGGAAACTTGTGGCCTATTTAATTGCCTGTTCATTTTATGCAGAGCCTGGTTTTAACGGCTTTCAAACATGTCCCTTTTGGGAGATGGGAGATTGTAGAAGCTGGGTGCTAAAACTTGTTAAAATTTACTCCTTGGACCCTTAGTGGGGTGTGTGCTCTTCATTCTGACTTTGAAAGTCACGCCTTTGCTGAGTACATCATGGAATGTTTAGGAATTAAAAGACAGACATTGTCTCAAGCTGCTGCAGTTTTGATAAGGAAAAACGTTGCTGTTCATTTGCAATACAAAAGATCAGTCAGAAATAAAACACATTTAGCACTACCGTTAAGTAGCTTGTAGAGTAAGTTAACAGCTGGACTTATTTAAATGCAATATTTTAAGTTTTCTAAACCCATTTGCACTTTGCATCCTCAAAGGGCAAGTCGCTCATCTTCAGTTCTTCATCTTTTAACAGGTTTTAACAATTTCACATCTGCAGGCAGAGGCACGTTTGAGTAACATTGTCTGTGACAATATTTAAATGCACTGTTGCTCAGGGATGGTAATTACCACTTTATTTGTCAGCACTAGGTGTTTTCAGTTGCCTTGTATTGTAGGATTACTCTTTGCTATGTGTTTTTTCAAGTTTATTCTTCTGGACATCCTAATAAACTTTGTAGAAAAATGATCAATTGCTGTTCTTCAGTACTAATTGTTTAACAGTCTTGGGGACTGTCACCTCATTGTTTTGCTTCAAAAATAGATGTTCCTGTACATCTGAAACACTTGGGAGTCTGTCTCTGATGACCTCTTAGCTGGGTTCATTCTGTTTACCTGATCATTTTGACGCACAGAGGCCAAGTAAAACCTCTGTTTTCCCAGTAGAAGTGGGGTAAAGGAGATGTTGTATTTTCATTTCTCTCATTCTTTTATTCTTCTGTATCTGCATTAGTGTCTTAATTTCATGTGAGACATAGGTCACTCCCTGTAAAAAACAACGCTCTGGATATTTTTATGCTTTACCAGATGTAAGACCTGCCTGGCCAGAACAAGGACCAGTCTGTCTTGGTATCTGGCCTCCAAGCTATGGCTGGGTGCCTGAATACCTAGAATTAAGATTATTTGTATTTTTTGCAAACCCAATGCCATTTAAAATACACATTTTGAACTGGTTTTACACTGGGCTAAATTCCTGCCAGACCCTATAAACAACCAACCAGTGCTCCACATCTCAAAGTTTTGAGTACATCAGTATCTTACCACCATTGGTCCTAGTTGCAGGTTTAAATAAGAAGAAGGTAAATTACTTAAAATGTGTATAAAAATTGGAAAGATAAATAAGAAATGGCTTAAGTCCTGCTGAAGTCTTTGTGCCTTTGAGCTCAGTTGTTGCTACTCCACCTTGCAGTCCTTACAGTGTTCCGTGGTCATGAAGAAACCTTCTAAAACAAGAGAGAAAATGAAAGATCAAGAAAATTCCTGAAAGTGGAGAGATTTATTACTAATGAAGGTGATGACTGCTGAAGAGCAGGAGGACATGGGGCCTGGAGGATCAAACCATGGTGGGTCATCCAAGGCCAGGATTGCTGACGCTCTGAGCAACCTCATCTAGTGCAGGATGTCCCTGCTTACTACAGGGGGTTGGATTATATGGCCTTTGAAGACCCCTTCCAACCCTAAGATTCTATGCTGTTACAACATGATAGGAAGGAGCTGCTCCCTGGGCCTTAGGGTGAGCTCCCTCAGCCCTTCTCTGTTTTCCCTCAGCCTCTCCATGTGTTGTTGACCATCCCCCAGTTCTCCAGCCAGCCATTAACAGTCAGGGTGCTTTGTTCCTTATCTTTCTCCTCTCCTTGTATCAAGAACACGTTTGGCCACACACATCTCTGTCAATACGGATGCAAGCTCTGTGTCCCTCACTGCCCCCACCCTCTGCAGGGACATGGCCCCCTCCCCACTAATCTTCTGGATACCTTTTCCCTTATCCCTAAACTCCAGCTCCAAGGTGGGATGCCCCAAATCCAAATAATCAGAAGCCTTTAACCCCCTCTTCCCTCCTTTGATTATCCAAGGGGTTCTACCAGCAGCCAGGGACATCCTGGAGATACCCAGGAGTGGGGGTCCAGGAGTGGCTCCAGGAAGGCCTCCCAATACCTGAAGGGACTACAGGAAAGTTGGGGAGGGGCTGTTTGTCAGGGGATAGAGCCACAGGACGAGGGGGCATGATTTGAAACTAGAGCAGGGCAGGGTTAGATGAGACAAGAGGAAGAAATTCTTCTTCATGAGGGTGGTGAGACACCAGAACAGGTTGCCCAGAGAGGTGGTGGAGACCCCATCCCTGGAAACACTGAAGGCCAGGCTTGCTGAGGCTCTGAGCAACCTGATCTAGTGCAGGATGTCCCTGCTCACTGCAGTGGATTGGACAACATGGTCTTTGAAGGTCCCTTCCAACTGTGTTTCTGTTATTCTAAGCTTCGTGTCCCTTAAAATGTGCTGAATACCTTCTCCCTCATCCTTCATCTCCACTGTTGGCTGGGGCCGGTGGGCAGCGGCTCCGGAGAGGGCGAGGGGCTGCAGACAGAGGCTACAAGCAGGCAGGGCAGGGCAAGGGGCTATGAAGGGGCAGGGAAGGGCAAGGACGAGCGGTCCCGCTCCGCCCCCGGACGCCGGTAGGGGCCGGGCTAGCCGTCGGGCTCTCCCGGTGCTAGCGGTGTCGGCGGCTCTCAGCAGCATCTGGCCGGAGAGGTGGGAGATGGAGAAAAGCGGCGGCTCCCCCTCGGTGGGAAGCAGCTACCCTCAGAAAAACGCCGAGATCCTCAGCAGCCAGTACGGTATCAACCTCTTCCTGGCGGGGCTGCTGCTCACCTTCGCCTGGGCCGTCCACGCCGTGGGCATCAGCAAGAGCCACCTGCTCTCCTACCTCATCACGCTGATGCTCATCCAGCTCCTGTGGATGCTGTGGTACCTGTGCAGGAGCTGCACGCAGAGGAGGTTGATCCGGGACAAGGACACGCACGCCGGAGCCCGCTGGCTCAAGTGTGAGTATGGTTGGTGGCTCAGAAGGTGGCACGGTGGAAGGGACATCGGTGCCATCATTCGTCTCTTTGTTACCTTCTCTGTCCCTCTAGCATCCTGCTGTCACATACACGGTGCACTCTAAAGTCAATATATGCGTCAGCTGAACATACTTGGAGATTGTATGGGAAAGCTGTTTGCTAAAACACCCTCAATTTCCAACCTTCTGTTTGCAGGAGTATAATCTGCCACCTTTTTTGTCCCCTCACCAGGCTCCTTTAGCAGTGCTTGAGAAGTAAAATATACCTGAGGAAAGAGACACCTATGCTTGTGCCCTGCAATTCTCTTAGAGGATCTATCACCTTTGCTAGGCAATATAATGCAATTTCTTCTAGGCTAGTACCTATTAGGAAGATCTTTGCATGCTCTCTCTACCAGTGTGTTTCGAAGATTCCCTTTTATTATTACAGTGATGCCTTAGAAATGTCTGGAGTTAGGCAAAAGAGGACAAAATCCTGGGTATCTACATCTGGAGGTAAGAAAATAAATCTTCCTAGAAAGGAAGCTAAAGCTGGCATGAACTTGTAAAAAAAGTTTGACAGTGGTGGGATATGGTGGTTCTTATTTGCAGTCAGGTGGAGTAAGGATGCAAAGGTTTATTGAGAAAAGGTGGTTGGTGAGCCTATCACCAAATCAGGGTGATGGGAATGCTGTGCTTCTGGCCCCCAGGAAAAGGGAAGAACCAACATCAGCCCAGTTTCTCCAACCCCTTTTCCAGCCTCAGCCCTGGAAATGATAGTTTGGGAAGTAGGTGGAATGCTGTAGGGTAGCTTTCTCATAAAAATTCTGTCAAGCCAGTGATGATACAGCAGTCAGGTGTCACAGCAGCTAAATGAGAACTCCAAAACCACATGAAATCTAATTATTTTGAGAAGTAAGGCTGTGCTGTGGAAGTTGTTTCTTCTTGGTCTTGCTACTTGTGTGTCTTACTTTCTTTGCAGCTCTTAATGTCTGCATTAGTTGCTCGGGGAAATTTTTTTTTTTTTTAATGTCTTAACATTTTACAGCCATGGTCTGTGGACTCTTCCTAAAATATATGGAGTCCATGAACCAACAGTCCAGTCGTTCTCCTTGACTGCTTCCCAAAACAATATTCACCTCTTAGGTATTTTTTGTTCATTAGCTTGCATGACTTACAATGCCCTGGAGTTCATTAATGCAAGGCTTAATTTGATCCTGCTTTGGAGCGAGCTGTGCTCTCTTTACTCAGAGGGCAGCATTCTCCTCCTAAGTATGGAATAAATACTGTTGAACACAGGTAAGTACAGCAGGACCCCCTGCCCTCTTTGCTTTTGGCAGGGCATTCACAGCATTTTGTTTGTCCTATGGGATGTAAGGAGTCACAGAAACTTGGAAACAAGATACTGGAACGAGCTGCTGGCTTACTTTACCCATTTCTTTTCCCAGCACAGGATGGCCCTTTGTACTGGCTTCCTGGAGTGGTGTGGCTTCCACCCCTTCTCTTGGACGTCCAGGTTGCCATTCAACAAACTTGCCCTTAGGGAAAGACCTCCATTTTCCCATTCTCAGGAGTTCCTTGTAGTTCCAAGCCCTTTATCCTCTGCTGGTAAAAAGAAAACTTGTTTGAGCTAAGGAAGAACTCAGGTGGCAATTCCTCTGCCAAGAAACCCCTTGCCCTCCTTTGCATCAGTGGTTTTGTCCTAGAAATTCTTTCTCTCTAAAGACAGAAAGCCCTCAAAAAAAAAGAGAAGGGGAGGGAGGAGAAGTTTTCATCAAGTTTTTCCACAGAAAGTTCACTGTGATTTCTGAGTAGCTCCATCAGCTGCTTTTGAAGATGCTCCTTGCTCTCACAGTTAGATAAAATGTCCTAACCAGTGTAAAATGAGTTTTAGTCTAATGTTTCCCATCAGACTGCAAATATCATGTCAGTTGAAGTGGTGATAGCTGGCTGCTTTATAGCATTCAGCTTTGAGAAAGGTTGAAAAAGAATGACTTAACAGAGCCCTTCCATAAGTGCACAAAGTTAGCAATGTTAGAAGGAGAAATATGGCATCCTAGGGTGTATTAGAAGGGCCATGGTCAGCAGGTGGAGAGAGGTTCTCCTCCCCTCCAGCTCTACCTTGGTGAGACCACATCTGGAATATTGTGTCCAGTTCTGGGGCCCTCAGTTGAAGAAGGACAGGGAACTGCTGAAGAGAGTCTGGTGCAGAGACACAAAGGTGATGAAGGGATCGGAGCATCTCCCTTCTGAGGAAAGGCTGAGGGAGCTGGGTTTCTTTGGCTTGGAAAAGAGGAGACTGAGGGGTGATCTCGTTCATGTTTATGAATGTGTCGGGAGGATGGAGCCAGGCTCTTCTCGGTGGCCTCCAATGACAAGACAAGGGGCAGCTTCCACAAGCTGGAACACAGGAGGTTGCTACAGAAATATGAGAAAAAACTTTGTCAGGGTGAGGGTGAGAGAACAGTGGCACAGGCTGCCCAGAGAGGATGTGGGGTATCCTTCTCTGGAGATATTCAAACCCGGCCTGGACACCCTCCTGTGTGACCTGATCTGGATGTTCCTGGTCTGGCAGGGGGATTGGACTCGAGCTCTCCAGGTCCCTTCCAGTCCCTCACATTCTGTGATTCTGTGAATCAGTTTATAGGAACTGCCAACAGTATGGTTTCCATGGGTGATTTTCCAACCCAGCTTCCCACTCGTGTAGCAGACCAAGAGCCACCCTCACAGCCCCTATGTGTGACAAGTTTCAGGGAGAGCTTTGTCTTCGATCAAGTGCAGCTTCTCCCAACCCACATAATCACAGGGAAGCTCAGAAAAGTCCTTTCCTTGACTTATTCCAAATGTTAATCTCCCGAGGACACTCCCATTCTTGGGAAAAGCCTGTGACCATTCTTTGGAATCTTCTGGGAGAACTCCAAAGGAAAACCAGCTGGCTCTACAAATAGCTTTATTTTAGTGTGTTGTCCAACAGCACCAGCTTCTGTTTAAAGAATTGACAGCCAGTCAACTTACTGAGCTATTGGCAGACTTATTCTTGTCTCATTTTACCATTTGCATTACATTTTCTCTTCTTGGAACAATATTTTAAGCTTGTTGTGGATTTTTTACAACCACATCATCATGACTTCCTTCCTTCTTGCTAGTTGCTAGCACTCAGTGATACCAAAGACCTTATTCTTGATGCCCTAATATATGCAGGTTTCAATAAATATTTGAAAAATACCATCAACTTTTAATAATGTAGTGCTCAGTAGCAATCATTTAATCCCTCTTTTTATTAACTTTCAAATAGAAACAGCAAAACACTGGAATTATTTACAATTACAAATATCTCAATTATTTAGTGTTAGCAGATAATGCTGAAGCCCAGCAAAAATTTCTGAAGCTTGTTTTTGATTCTTTGATTAAGAATCATTGAGTTACCAAACAAGATGATTTTTTATAATCTCTACTTATTTTTCAGCATTGCAACTTTAATGAGAAAGGTATTGTTAATTAAATACATGATTTAGTGTTATATTTCCTTGATACAAGTCAAGTGGAGCAACTGGTGTTTATAAGGATATTATGTTGTAGTCCCTTGTAAAGGGTTAATATTAATCAAAATTAACATTAGTGATGTTATTTGCTCTGTGAGTAATTACGAAGAAAGCTTAAGATATTGATGCTGGGCTGTACCTTAAGATCTAGTTAAGGTACATTGATAGATTTTGGTCTATTCTTAGTTCAAATAACCCCAAATTAAATGCAGTGGGAGCTTGTTAAAGTAAAAGCCTGGAGAGAAAAAATCCAACCAAACAAATAGTAAATGAGGATTTTAGTTTTAGTTCAGTGATTTTATTGTCAGATATGCTTAGTCATGTGGGTACAAACTCGATAATATACAATATATGTACAATATATACACTATATATATATATATACTCACAATATATATAATATATACAATATAAAATATTGTATATACAAACTCAATAATATGCATAAATATAATATATATTATACTACACAGCTTTCCAGATGGAGTTTGTAACAAATGTTTACTGAAAGAAAAAAAGTAAACAAAGGGAAACAATTGTTTTGAAACTCCTTTAGGTTATGAAACATGCATTTAGAGAAACGTATGTGGTGGGAAATAACTGATGTAGAAGTGAAATTTTTGTTTGCTTTCTAGGAGGAAACAAGGTAGAGCTTATAGTTTTGGTCTCTGAGTTAAAGCACAGCCCCTGAAACCTGGGGTGTTTGAGTTACCCACCTCAAGCTTTTGGGCTAGGAGATCGAAACACAATTGTTTGTCTCCCTGGCATTGTCTAGTTTGCTGTGTCACTGTATAGATCATTAATTCAGGTGCTTTATGGCCACTTCAGGGCCACTGTCACTTGAGAGCCTGACCTTGGGAGAAGTTGGAGCCATCTGTGAGGTGCTGAGTGTCTCCAGGTCGTGGCTAGCTCTGGGCTGGTGTGTATGGGGATGTGCCTTCCTAATACATCGGGTAGAGGCTTTTGCAAGCCAGAGGAACCAACTTCTTTGTGTTAAGTGATTCTGTGAATTGTCTGCATGAACAATGATCTACTCTTATTTGTATCACAAATACTGATGGACTCTTAAATTCACTGGAACAGGTTGCCCAGAAAGGTGGAGGCCCTATCCCTGGAGACATTCAAGCCAGGCTTGCTGAGGCTCTGAGCAACCTGATCTTGTGCAGGATGTCCCTCTCACTGCAGGGAGTTGGACTAGATGACCTTTGAAGGTCCCTTCCAACTCTGTGATTCTATGATCCCTAAAAAGATTTTGGCATATTTTTACTAGATGCTGTAATTGTCCGTTGTAATTTTCTAATTTGTTTTTTTTTCCCCATTTATAGGTGGGATTACATTGTTTGCAGTGATTACTTTAGTTCTGGACTCTTTTAAAATTGGATATTACATTGATTTTTCAAACTGTCTATCACCAACAGAAGGCATTTTCCCCGTTACACATGCCGTGCACACCATCATACAGGTAAAATAACTGCTTGAAATTTTAGATTATATCTGTATTTCTTAAAAAAACCCACAACTTTTATCTTCTCACCATCAGTGAATTTTTCACTGATTTAATTTCTGTGCATATCACAGGACATTTCTGAGGGCTAAATCCTTGTGCATGTGTATCCTTTCTGTATGTAAATTCAGGGTTTGCCAGTTGAAATGTAAGGCTCATGTGGGTTCAAAGAAAGAAATGATCCAAAAATGCTGTCCCGTGGGTGAAGTTGCATCCTTTTTTAAGCTCAAGTTACATGCATAAATTTCATCATTTTCAGGCTGAAATAGCTGAAGATGATTCACTTATTAATTTACACAGGACTGGCCAGGCAAGTTCAACTCATTCTTCCTGCCCTGATGTCCTTTTGTGGCTAGGGCTAAAGATCAAATACTTGAAAGGGACAGAACCCTTCTCTACTCTTAAGCCTGTTGTGTAATACTTCTACATCTTCCTGTAACCAAATGAACATGGATTTTCCTTCTAGAAAGCATTTGGTTGTGCTTATCAGAGACTGAACAGCAGCAAACACTGACAGTGACTCCAGTAAAATATTCATCTGCTTGTTTATTTCAAAGCTTCGGGTGTATGTGGTGCTGATTCACAGCTGCTTGTTTGTCACATAAATTCCTCTGACTTGTAGGAAGGAAGGAAAGAAAAAGCCACTCAACTTAGAGACTCAGCAGTAGCCAGGCCATTTAATGCACCCTCCAACAATTAGCTCATTGAGAGAGAAAAAAAAGATTTTATAAATACAAGAAAGCTGGGGAGGGGCTGTTTGCCTGAGCATGGAGCTACAGGACGAGGGGCAATGGTTTGAAACTAGAGCAGAGCAGGGTTAGATGACACATTTGGAAGAAGTTCTTCCCCATGGGTGGTGAAGCACTGGCCCAAGTTGCCAAGAGAGGTGGTGGAGGCCCCATCCCTGGAGAGATTCAAGGCCAGGCTTGCTGAGGCTCTGAGGGATGGGAGATTCCTACTTTTAAAATTTCTGTCCCATGTATTTGTGAGCTCAGTAACTCCATTTTTTCCTTTCATTCTCCAGCTTGAGCTTTCAGTGCTGTACTTGTGTTCAGTTGTGTGTGTTCCTGGTGTGGCTGTCTCTCAGACTGACAGTAAAGTTTTTCCTCTGTTTTCCTGAGTGTCTCTTGTTCTGTTTATTATTCAAGCTTGTCATCCTTGCATTTGCCTCCCTCCCTCCCTGCAATTCCATACGTATTTGATAAATAACTCAAACTGAGCACACAGTGCTGTCCCTAGCTGATGGTAGCCTTATTTCCTTTGAAATCAAAGCCTCTCACACAAGTTTTGGTGAGTCCCACTGAGACTTTCTCTGCTTCAGCCACTGACTCTGCATATGAGAAATCTTAGGTTTCTGCCAGAGAGGTTCTGGGTGAACATCGAGTTATTTCACATGCCTGCAGATGGAGCAACACAGTTCCCATCTAGAGATGCTCTTGCCTGGTCATCTGACACATGTGCTCATTGGTGTCATGACATTTCTCTGTCTTCCTTTCATTTAGGTCTACTTTCTTTGGTGCCATGCAAAGGATATTATCCAGTCTTTCAAAACACTTGAAAGGTAAAGTGGATCTGACCCAAATGAGAAGATAATCTTCAGACTGAATGATTTATTTTTTTCTTATTTAAACAGTGCTTATACTTTATAACATAACAGGCAAAAAATGAGTGTATTTTTATTATGAAAGGGGAAAATGGATGCAATGTGTGATACTACAGTGTCACTTGATTTACTTGAAAAAGGGAAGAGCCATGTATTTGTCTGAGGACTATGTGCTATATTATTACATTTTCTTTATTTAGCAGCTGGAAGGGAATGTGCAGCAGAAGCCTGCAGCCATTGCAATGTACCTGAGATATTTTACATTGATTTTTATGGAACGAACCTTTTGCAAGTAGATGCAGATGTACAATTTCAGTGGGAAACAGAGCCTCTCTGGTGGCCATAGAATCACAGAGTTCAAAGGGACCTTCCAAGGCCAAGTCCAACCCCCTGCAGTGAATAGAGACATTCTGCACTGGACCAGGTTGCTCAGAGCCTCAGCAAGCCTGAACAGATGAATTCTTTTAGTTCTTACAGAGCTGAAGACCAATCTTTTAGGCAGCAGAACCACTTTTGTGAGAAGGGAGATTAATGTAGATTATCTATACATAGAACCAGTAACTTTTAAAATATTTATCTCAAACTCTCAGTGAGCTTCTACAGGAAGCAAAAGCAATTTATCCAGAAATGTCATTTTTGGAGAAGTTTCTCCTTTTTCTTTGCTCTCTTGGGTAAATGTTCAAGCCTCATGTCAAAAAGAGGAGAGAGTTCACAGGTGGCTTTGCAATGGCATCTGGTGAAATCAGCTTTGTTTATTTAGTAGATCATTAAAAAGCCCTCACTGCAAACTTGCCAGCGAGAGCAGCTCAGTAGCAGTTTCTCAATGAAAGAATATTGTCAGCCTCAGATGCGGGAGGAACCAGAAGTCTCAAAAGCACATGGAGATCTGGCCTCACTCTAGCAGCAATCTGAATGGGATAAAGCCCTCTGATGGCTTCAGCTCTCTCCACAAGACAAACATGCACGGACAGGAAGTGAAGATTCACCATAGTGAGTATAAAGGAGCACCACAGAAGGTTCCAGAATGCAGCTTGTAAAGCAGTTCACCCTGTTCAGTCTGTTCAGTCACTATCATTAATATGGAGATTGTTCAGCCCAAAGAAGAAAGACCATCATGTAAGAGAGCATAGAGAGTAATAGCAGCATGCTGTTAATTATTTAACATATTAAACTATTAAAGTTCATCATTCTTAAGATATTATCGTTCTATAAAATGTTGGAAGACTAACATCCACTGTGGAACACCTTCAGAGAGATCAGTTACCATTTCCCTTTCCTTGGCCTGATGAACTAAACAGTGTCACAGAGCACATCTACAGAAAGTCAGTCCTTTTTATTTTAAATACATGGAACAATAGGATGAGCGGCAACAGTTTGAAACTACAGCAGACCAGGGTTAGACAAGACATTAGGAAGAAGTTATTCCCGATGAGGGTGGTGAAAAACCACCCAGGTTGCCCAGAGTGGTGCTAGAGCCCCCATCCTGAAGACTTTCAAAGCCAGGCTTACCGAGGCTCTGAGCAACCTGATTCAGTTTTTATTTTAAATATATGTTCTGCACAGGTTCCTTAAGTAAATGCTTTATCTTGTAGATTTGGGGTTATCCATTCCGTGTTCACCAATTTACTCCTGTGGACAAATGGAGTGCTGACAGAATCAAAGCACCAGCTGAATGAGCACAAGGAAAGACTGATCACACTTGGCTTTGGGAACATAACGATAGGTAAGTGAAAGTTTCGGATCTCCTGCTGTGACACCAAGTACTGCCTCACTGCAGGACACAGCTAGGTCATTCAGGGGTCTGTAAGCACAGTCACTCTAAAGCAAATGATGGTGAACTGGTAAGGGATCACTTCAGATCACAATTAGAACATTATTTAATAATTTTCATGATCACATATGTAGATCGAGTGGCATCTTTTGCTTTATTCATTTCCCTTTTGCATGAGGATCAACAAAAATTTAAATGCTACAAGTTCCAAATAAATAAATGTATCTTTAAAATCGTCTGAGGAGTAACATCACTGAAGAACCCCTTTATTAGTAAATCCTAGAAGCAAATTGAACACTGCATTAAAAACAGAGATGATTGTTTAGTAAGTTCTATTTGCAAAACAAATGTCTTCAATTAAGTAGATCCTTTCCGGGAGGGGACTGAAATATTACCTTTTATGTTTTACTTGCATTTTATTGGGGGTGTCAGTGGATGAAAAACTCCACTTGAGCCAGCAGTGTGCGCTTGCAGCCCAGAAGGCCAATCAAATCCTGGGTTGAGCTGTTGAAGCGGGTCCAGAGGAGGGCCATGAACATGATCAAAGTGCTGGAGCACCTCCCTTCTGAGGACAGGCTGAAGGAGTTGGGGTTGTTCAGCTTGGTGAAGAGAAGGCTCAGGGGGGACCTCAATACCTGAAGGGGCCTACAGAAAGGCAGGGGTAGTACTTTTTAATAGGATATGTGATGGAAGGACTAGGAATAATGGGTGTAAATTGAAAGAGATTTAGTAGATTTAGTCTAGATATAAGAAAGAAATTCTATCCTGTGAGGGTGGTGAGACACTGGAACAAGTTGTCCAGAGAGACTGAGGATGCCCCCTACTTGGAGGTGTGTAAGGCCAGACTGGACAAGGCACTGAGCAACTTGGTCTAGTGGGAGGTGTCCCTGCCCATGGCAGGGGGGTTGGAACTAGATGATCTTTAAGTTCTCCTCCAGCCCAAACTATTCTATGATTCTATCAATTCACTTCAAATTGAGAACTCCCTGTAATGCTCATAATTAATCTCTCCTTCTCCTCTAGTTTTAGATGATCATGCACCTCAATGCAACTGCACCACAACAACCCTCTGCTCCATCTTTTCTCAAGGCATATATTACCTCTACCCCTTCAACATAGAGTACCACATCCTAGCATCCACCATGCTCTACGTCCTGTGGAAGAACATCGGTCGCAAAGTAGAGCACCACCAGCAGCACAAAACCCCCTTCAAATTCCATGGCATAACCGTGGGGATGATTTTTGGGCTGGTGGTGTTGACCAGCACCATTGCCGTGGTTGTGGTCTACCTGATTCAGATTGGACGTTCCAAAGTCAAGAGTGAGTTGGCCCTCACTATGTTTTACCTGCACGCCATCTTCGTATTGGCTCTCATGTGCATGGCTGGGATTGTTGCCCTTCTCATCTACAGGCTGGAAGAGAGATCTTTGGATAATTCAAAAAATCCCGCTCGCAAGCTTGACGCTGAGCTGCTGGTGGGCACAGCTGCAGGCTCCTGGCTCCTCTCCTGGGGCTCCATCCTGGCCATCATCTGTGCTCAAGCCCATCCCAAATACACGTGGTACAACCTGCCCTATTCCATGCTGGTTATCATTGAGAAATACATCCAGAACCTCTTCATCATTGAATCCATCCATCGTGAGCAGGAGAAGGTGAACAATGACATTAAAACCCTTCGAATCGTGACCATCTCACGGGGGAGCACGTTGTCACTGACCCCCTCCTACAAAGAGATTTACAATGGCAGGGCAGGGAGCGGGGCCGTGCCCTGCCTCTTCAAGGGCAGCATCTGGGGGAGAGAGAGTGATGGTGCTGCCAAAGAAGAAACCAGTCAGGACATGAGCCCTGTCACAAATTCGGCCACCAATGTCTCATCTTACAGGAGGAACTCAGTCACCAAGAGCAAGAGGAGGATTCTGAAGAACATTGCTGCATTTTTGTTCCTCTGCAACCTTTCGGTAAGACATTTTGAACATAATCATAGAATCTTAGGATTGGAAGGGATCTGCAAAGGCCATCTAGTCCAACCCCTTGCAGTGAGCAGGGACATCCTGCACTAGATCAGGTTGCTCAGAGCCTCATTATGTCCCCAGGGACGGAGCCTCCACCACCCCTCTAGGCAACCTGTTCCAGTGCCTCACCATCCTCATGAGGAAGAACTTCATGTCTCACCTAACATTGACCTGCTCTAGTTTCAAACGACTGTCTCTTGTCCTGTGGCCCCATGCCCTTGGCAAACAGCCCCTCCCCAGCTTTTCTGTAGCTCCTTCAGGCATTGGGAGGTCACTGGGAGGCCTCCCCATGGCTTTCTCTTCTCCAGCCTCATCAGCCCCAGCTCTCTCAGCCTGTCTTCACAGCAGAGGTGGCTCCAACCCTTGCATCATCCTCATGGCCTCCTTTGGACCCTCTCCTATATGAGTCCATGGGGTCACAGTCACTGAGGTCAGTCAGCTGTGTCACAGGTGGTTGATACTGACCTTGTGTCCTTTCCCTTGCAGCTTTGGATACCCCCAGCTTTCGGGTGCCGCCCAGAATATGACAATGGACTGGAAGAAATAGTTTTTGGCTTTGAACCCTGGATAATTGTTGTAAACCTCGCCATGCCTTTTTCTATTTTCTATAGGATGCATTCAGCTGCCTCACTCTTTGAGGTAAATTGTAAAACTTAGATCTTACCCCACCCCTAAGTGAACAATCAATTGAGTATTTAGTTAAATACATTAATTGAATTCATTGAGAAGTTAGTTAAAGAAGTAACAGTTGAATGACTGGATGAATGAGTAGGTGAGCTGTTGATAAACAGAAGATTGAATAGTTCTTTTTTAATAACAACCTATAGCTCAAAGCATGTCCTTTGTTTACTTTTTATTCCTCATATTTCATTGTATTTGCAGTGTTGATATCTAGGTAAACTGCTAAGGATCACACTAGTGTCAATATGTTTAACGTTATGGAGAGAAGTTAATTTGATCCCATTCAGTTTTGGTTTAGCTCTGGAACTTTGCCCCCTGTAAAAATTGTATAGTTTTTATTTCATACATTGTGGTTTGGGAAAGGACCTTAAAAAACCAACCATGTATGACTTAGGAGGGAAAAATCCCAGACACAGCTAAAACCAGGAGATACTTTTGAGTCACAGAAAACTCTAACTCCTAATTCCAAGCTATTTTTATAGTAAAAAAAACTTTCCTAGTTATTTTTAAAGTAAAACCTGTGAACACTTGCTATCCAATTGGGATGTGGGGCTTATTTCAAACTTCCTGAATACCAATAAAGAAAAAGGAATATATTATTGCTACTGTCTTAACTCTACAACAGCAAGTCCCAGTGAAGAAGACATGCAGACAGGTATTATGCTGTATGTAATTTCTTTGATAAAATGTATTTCTATTAATGCATCCATCCCCCTTCTTTGGTGTTAATTACATGATAAAAGTTAAATTCTTCATTCACACATCCTTAAAATATCCATTTTTAAATGGAATCTCTACATTCAGCTCCAAAGTGCACTTGGTAAGTGAAGGGTTGTGAATTTCTGATGCACAACTTTAATGGGAATTTTTTCCTTTGATGTTAACAGTATCCTGTTTCTTTTCTACCTCTCCCTCATGAGCTAATTTTATTTATTCAGTAAGATATTCGTGGGTGACATTTAAACTTACATATGTGCATGAATAAAGGATCATAAAGTACAAAATTATTCCTACAATCCTCAGCCATTTGCCTAAAGAATCAAAATTGCCTGACCATAGACTTTTCCAAGTGTTTTTTAGTGTCAGTGGAAGGAGGTGGAGGAGTCCTGGTTGAGTCTAAAACAACTGAACTAATTTTTTTTCCCTGGTATTTCCCAATAATTAGAATTTCCTTTTGGTGCATTAACGGTAAATGTTTCACCTTACCACAAAAGTTTTTTTTTTTCCTGCAAAAGCTCTGAATAAAGCAGTTAAAAAGAAAATTAAAGATACGGGAAGGGTAACTGATAAAATACAATTGCTGGAATGGAAAATCACTGCTGGGATATAAACCGCTCCGCAGCTCAATAAAGTGCTTCCCATCGCCAGTCCAATTCATAGCTTCTATTCTCGGCCTGGTTTTAAAAACGCCGCCTCACCAACTCTATTCATGCGCAGAACGCGGAGCCGCTCGTGACTCCACTCCGCACTTTGCGGAGCTGAGCCGGGCGGGCTCCACGTCCACACACTTTGCGGAGCTGACTCGGGTGGGCTCCGCGCCTACGCACTTTGCGGAGCTGAGCCGGGCGGGCTCCAAGCCTACGTACTTTGCGGAGCCGCCGGAGAGTCAAAGCTTACGCAGTTTACGGAGGCGCTTCCAATTTCTATCACTCCGCTGGCTGCCGACGCTTCATGCTCGAAATGCCTAGGGCAAGCGGCCGACACAACTCGCACAACCTCCGCCTCTACGCGGTGGTGCCTCGCGCGATATCGCTCCGCAAGTTCCACGTCTAAGCAGTTTGCGGAGCCGACCGGGAGTCAACGCTTATGCAGTTCGCGGAGACACTCGGGGCTGTACGCCTACGCCGTTTGCGGAGCCGCCCCGGAGTCTACGCCGCTGACGCAGTTTGCGGAGGCGCTCGGGACCTTACGCCTACAGTTTACGAAGGCGCTTGAGGTTCTATCACTCAGCTCCGCCAGGCGGCGCCATCCGCGATATCCCTCCGCCGCCCACGGGCGGTACTTGGCGGGTTATCGTTCTGTTGCCTGTTGGGGCTGCTGAATTTCTCCTCGCTGAGCTATTTGAGAGTGTCAATATATTCTAGGCTGTGCAGAGCCTGCTCTTTACTTTCTGAGTTCGGTGTGAAACTCTCCATTTGGCTCAAACAGCTGATGTAGAAGGGTGTTGGGTCATATTTACTGGTTTCACCCATGTGTTTAACAGAGCTCATGTAAGAGCTACTTATGCTAGACCAGATTTGCCTGAGAAGATTGATTTAGGATCCCATGTTTTGTTTTGTTTTGGACATTTATCTCATACTTGGTTACTGATGTAACCAGAATTATGGTCAGTTCTTGGACATGTTTGTTTTTCCCCACAGAAAAAGTGTGTACTTGAAAATCTTGTAAAATGGCATATGGTTCTCAAACACATGGCTGAGAGCAAGTATGTCTCCAGGGATGGGTCTCTACCATTTCTCTGGGCATTTTGTGCCAGAGCTTCACCACCCTTGTGGAGAAGAACTTCTTCCTGATATCTAATCTAGACCTGCCCTGTTCCAGTTTAAAACCATTGTCTCTCATCCTATTACTCCATGCCCTGGCAAGCAGCCCCTCACAAATTCCCTGGTGGTCTCTCCAGAGCCTGGTGATTACTCCCAGGCTGAGCAGCCCCAGCTCATAGCAGAGGTGCTCCAGCCCTGTCGTCCTTGTTGATAAAAACAAATGTGTATGATTGAAGGAGGAAAAATCCTAGGAAAAGCTAAACTGGGAGATGCTTCTGAGTTGGAGATGCTTCTGTATCAGTGATACAGTGAAAACTCCAACTCCTAATTCCTAGCTATTTTTAAAGTTAAAAAAAAAACCCTTTCCTGGCTGTTTTTATAGTAAAAGCTGAGAATACTTTAGTTGGGATGTGGGGATTCTATCTAAATTCTTGGATATTGATAAAAAAATTTCAAAATATTAGTTTTCTCAACTAAGCAACAACAAAACCCTGTGAATAACACATGTAGTTAGGTATTATGCTGCATGTCATTTCTCTGACAAAAATGTATTTCTATTCCTGCATTCCCCTTGTCTCATGTTTATTACATGATGTAGCTGAGAACTAAGGTTAAATTCATCAGGAGGTTGAAACTTGATGATCTTTAAGGTCCTTTCCAACCTGAACTATTCTATGATTCTATGATTTCACACATCTTTAAAATATTTTTTAAAAAGAAGTCTTATAGCTTATGATTAAGTATCTGTGTTCCAATGCCAGAAGGGTAATTCCCAGTACATTTTTTTTAATGAGCTGCTAATTTATTTGTAGTTCAGTCTCCTGGTGGAAAGATAATTATCTGTCTTCATGCTGTAAAGCATAGCTGGTGCCTCTAGAAATCTGGAGGGCCCTTGGGTGAGGCTTTTGCAGGTGTGGTTTGCAAGCTGTTAGAACTTAATCTCAAACCCCATGGGATATTTAGTTGTCTGAACTCTCACATAAAGGAGGAAGAAGGTGGGTGCCTGAAAGAATAATACAGACATGTCAGGCTGGAGCAATGACCATAATAAGGAAGCAACAGATGAGTTACTGTGTCTAGCTCTGGAGCCCTCAGCACAAAAAGGACATGGACCTATTGGAGAGTGTCCAGAGGGACTACAGGGATGATCTGAGGGCTGGAGCACTTCTGCTATGAAGACAGGCTGAGAGAGCTGTTAGGCTAGAGAAGCAGGCTGCAGGGCAACCTCATATCTTCACATACCTGCAAGAAAGCTGTAGAAGAACTGTTTGCAAAGGGCAAGGAGCACCAGGATGAGGGGCAATGGTGTTTACAGCAGGGCAGGGTTAGATGTTTCCCAGAGAGGTAGGTGTTGGAGATCTCATCCCTGGAGACATCCAAGGCCAGGCTTGCTGAGGCTCTGAGCAACCTGATCTAGTGCAGGATGTCTTTGCTCATCGCAGGAGGTTGGACTAGATGACATTTGTAGGGCCTTACCAACTCTATGGTTCTGTGATTAATCATGGAAAGCCCTCACTAACTCATAATTTAGTGATAATCCTGATGAGTCAAGGGCTGAATAATTTCTATCCCTAGCTCCTAAAAAGACAGTTATGCTTCTAACCACAGCTGCCACCACCATCTGCCTGGAAGCAGTCATATTTCTGCATGGGAGAGGGAAGTTTGTTCCTGGTGCTCAGCTGAGATCTCATGTCTCTTCTCTCTCACACGTCGGAGCAAACAATTTGGCTTTGTACCACTAGGTGGCAAACACAGACCGTTCGATCACTCACCTGATGACTTGTAGGAGTTCTTACACCTCGGAGTTGATCACACAGCCATCACTTGCTCTGCCTATTGCAAAACCCAGATCAGGTAAAGCAGCTTCTCTCTACAGTATCAGGGGATGTTTGAGTTAGATAAAGCCTCGATGAGGCTCCTACATGCCCGCAAAGCAATTTAATTTGTTTGATTTTAAGTGTTTATTTTAAAAAGAATCACTGCCTGATCACATTGATGTCCTCTCTGGGGCTGCTTGTCATGCTCTGTTGTCACATCTCTATTAGCTCTTGCATCCATTCCAGACAGAAACATCTTTCATCTTGAACATAATGACTTGATCTCACCTACAGTACTGGGAAATTTTTTTACACCTAAAAGATTATTAAACATCATTAATGGGCTGCAGATAAGTCACCATCCCTGGTCTTCTCATGTCTCTAGGACATGGGTGCTGAAGGACATGGGTTAGTGATAGTTTCTGTCAGAGTTAGGTTGATGGTTGGACTTGATCATCTGAAAGATCCCTTCCAATCTTGACAATGTGATTATTCTCTGTAGCACTAACTCTAACCACTTCATTTGGTTGTCTCTCAGACTGGTGCCATTTAAAGCAGAGTGAATAGGCCCCATGCAGTTAAAGAAAGCTTTAATCTTTCCAATTAAACCCTTCAACCAACTCTCCAGCTATTTCTTGTATCAGAGAAAAATTAATTTCACTAGCCAAGCCCACAAATTCATCTTTTAAGCACTCTTAAGTATGGCTAGAGGAAACTTGTTTCTTTTTCCTCTGGTTTTGCAGGATGCGTCCTGTCATTCTTCTGCTAGAACGGATGCTCTTCAGCTAATTCCCAGCATCTGCATTCAACTACATGGCCCCATGGCCAAGAGAGGGCCAGATGCTCTATGACAAACATGTAGCACACATTTGTAAGCTTAAAAAAAAATCTTCAGTTATATTTAACCTGCTATTACTTATCTCTTTCTGTTTCTGCCTAGCTGTATGCTCAAGAGTATGAGAGGAGGCAGGAGAGCTGGCTTTCCCAGGAGAGAGGTCTTGCAGCTGCTCCTGGTCTATTCCTGAGGTCCCTCTAGGGGTCAATTTGTCAGTTTTGAGATACCCAGGGAAAGTCCTTGAGACTAATTTAATATTATTTAAGAGTTTAATATTTTTTTTTAAATAGAACATCTACATTCAGCTCCAGAATGCACTTGATAAGTGAAGGATTGTGAATTTCTGGTGTTTTACCTTAATGGGAAAGCTTTTCTCTGGTGTTAATAGTATCCTCTTGGACTTTTCTACTCCCTCCCTTCCTCATGAGATAGTTAAATGTATTCAATAAAATATGTGTGGGTAGCATTTAAACTTACATATGTACAAGAATAAAGGATATTAAAGTGCAAAATGATTCCTACAATCCTCAAGCATTTGCCTAAAGGGTCAAACTTTCATGATCATAGATGATTTTTTCCCAAGTGCTTTTATGTGTCAGTAAGACCCATATGGAAGAAAGTAAAGGAATCACAACTGAATCTTTCTAAAAACTGAACTGCTTTTTTCCCCCTAGTATTTCTCAATACTTAGAATTTCCTCTTCCCATTTTTTAATAATTTTGGAAATATTCCTGTGTTGTATAGCTCACATCTGGCCCAGAGACTTGAGTGGACCATATGAGTGCAGAGAAGCATGGCTCTGGAGAACAGCAGAGAGGGAAATTATCCACGTAATTTGTTCTTTTGAGAATAATTAGTTAATTAAAATTAAAAAGCCGTCTGTGCCTTCCATTGAGCAGCATGTCATAAACCCTTCAAGATCTAAACTGCTTCTTCCTTTAGGAAGTAATACAAGCATATATTTCCTGCTTGTATTACCCTGTCTTTTCTTGCAAGAGCTCTGAAGAAAGCAGGATGTAGTTAAAAAGATAATTCTAGTTATAGTAGCTTTGTTAAGTTGTGGGCCTTGTTTGCTGGAGTTGATTCTTCAGAGCTTTCTCTGAGGTGTGGCTTCTGGATGCTACTAGGCTATGGTTTTACAAATGATGCTTGCACTTTAATAGTTAACACCATTTATGAATATCTGTGTAGTGATGTACAAATAGGCTGAAATTAATTCTTTCTGGTCTCTGAAAAATCCATCTGTGGACACCATTAACTACATTTTATAGGATATATCATGAAAAACAAACATGCACTCACTGAATTGCACCTAAAGATCTCTTAACTTCAAAATTTTAACACACTTTTTGGTTGGTTTTTGTTTTTGTTTTTTTTTTTACTTTTTCCTATCTTGCTCTCTTGCTCTGTCTAATTAGAGATGATATTTGTACAGCTGGCTCATTGGCTCACTTAGTCCCAGGGAACTTTTACCCCTAAGGATTTGGCCTCATTCTGTCCATGCATGAATAAAATGAGATCTGGATTTAAATGGAGTTGAAGCAGCTGCAATTGTTAATGGAAACCTTAAATTAAAAAAAAAATTGAAAATAGGATTGGCCCTATTAGTTTTAAAGGATAAGTTTTATCTGGAAATTGATAGAGCAAAATCTCACTTGAATGTCAATTTTGAATTGTTTCCCTAAATAATTGGGCAAATGCTTAAGGACTGTAGGAATCACGGTGCACCTCAATAGCTTTAAATGATTAATTTGAACTGGGAGCTGATGGTAGTGGAAAAATCACACTTGAATGTCAATAGTCAGTTGTTAAAGTCCTTACTGGTTTTTTATTAGGACATGAGTTATGTTTTATGATAAATTGGCTGAGATTTAAAGCAAACCTTGCAGTTCTCTATGACTTGTCTTCCTCTGCCACCATTCTTCACCTAAAAGACAGCTGAGTTCCATCCCTTTAAATGTGTCCTTTGGTAAAATCTTTACCAGCACTTTTTCTATTTTTTGCCAGAAGCAAATGGACCACAGTTCAGGCCTAAGAACATTTGATCAGATAAAGACAGATGCAATTGATGGAAATTCATGAAAGAAGAGGGATGGCAGGAAAACCAGTTGCCATCTATCCCCTTCAATTGTAATTTATTACCTTCTTGCCACATTTTCTATCAAAACTTGTTCAAGCTGTGGGTGCCACATCTTTGTTTTCCAATAAATCTTGGATGTCACTGTGACATACCTGGCTTTAAAAACTAGCTTGTGACAAGCATGCAGAGATCCTTGAATTCCTGGGAACCACATCAGCATTTTAATCCAAACAGGATGAAGAGCTGCTCCTGTCCACATACACATAGGATACCCTGACTTTAATTTATTCTGCAATAAAATATTTACCAGGTTTGATTGAAGACCAGAATACATTTGAAAATGCACAGCGACAGTTCTTATTTCTAGGACTATACCTATGCTTGGTCCATCACCTTCTGAATTTGGTAATTTGGCAATGGGCAGTGACCTTTGTCAAAAGACTTACAGCTATGAAGGAGTAAGAAATAGCTTTGTAATATCTTACTTAATAGTAGATGTTATATGAACCACCTTCCTCATCCCTCCTGTTCCTCTCCCAGGTATGAGGAGCACTCCTGCAGTGCTTTACTGCCAATGCCTGCTTGAATCAAATAGTGCTTTGTTACTAGAAAATAGAATCATAGAATCATAGAATGGTTTGGGTTGGAAGGGAACTTTAAGGTCATCTAGTTCCAAACCCCCTGCCATAGGCAGGGACACCTCCCACTAGACCAGGTTGCTCAATGCCTCATCCAGCCTGGTCTTAAACACTTCCAGGGAGGGGGCATCCACAACCTCTCTGGGCAACCTGTTCCAGTGTCTCACCACCCTAACAGCAAAGAACTTCTTTCTTATCTCCAGTCTAAATCTCCCCTCTTCCAATTTGCATATGAGATATGTAAATAAGATGTAATACTTGTCAAACACACTTCTGAAAGTGTTCTTGAGTCCTGTTTTAAGTATCTTTTCACCACACCTCTAACTTTGTTTTCTTTGCTTACCACTTGGGAATACCTTTTCAGTCCAGTAAGTGTCAAGAAGCTGCTTCCCCATGAGGGTGGTGAGACACTGGCCCAGGTTGCCCAGAGGGGTGGTGGAGGCCCCATCCCTGGAGACATCCAAGGCCAGGCTTGCTGAGGCTCTGAGCTCTGAGTTCAGGATGTTCCTCCTCACTGCAGAGGGTTGGACTGGATGGCCTTTGAAAATCACTTCCAGCTCTGTTCTTCTATGAATGGAGACTTCACTATTTCCAAGTGGCTCTGCCTGTATTTGATCTCAGCCTCCTTGCCTAGTTGTGGCACAGAGGCTGCCAGATGTGGCCACCAAGCAGAAGTCGGATCTGAGAGCCCTTATGCCACTAGATGGTGTCCCAACACTGCAACGATGTGAATTAGTGAGGCATAATTAATAGACTGAGCAACTCAAGGAAGGAAACTACCTCATATTCTGAATGTGCAACTTTAGTGCAATTATAATTCTTACTATCTTTTATGCTTGGGTAGAGCTAAAGTGAAATAGCCTGTCCCTCTTCAGGCCACAGATCTCTGTCAATAGTTTGAAGAGGCGTTGCATTTGCTTGTTATTTTTAACTGTACATTAAGTAGCTGCAATTTATTCTAAAATTTAAAATTCAGTTCCAGAACTGGGCATCAATATTGCAATCAGCACAGCCTCTGTGCACCAAACAGTTCACAAACTTCTGATAATTTGATGTTCTCTTTGATGAAAGGAGCTGGTCAATATTTCAACTGATAGTTCCTGTCTTTGTTTTTTTTCTCCCTTGATGTGGGGGAACCCCCTGCTCCCTTTGGCAACTCCTTCTGTCTGAGATCAATGGGCATTCTGTGTTTCATAAAGACTGGCCTCTACACAGTTACCTCTTCCAAATCCACAAGGGAAAAATAATCTTATAGCTGATCTCAAAAGTTCCCCAAACAATTCCCAGACTAGACTAAGTCTTCCAGGATTGATCAGACACTGACCCATATGATGTTGCCAAGGTTCTATCTTCCTCCTTTTCAAAGAATTTGGGGCTTTTTTTGCCACAAACCACCATAGTTAGGACTTTCTGATGAACTTAGGGTATTTGCCTCAATTTATTGGAGCACATGCTTTTTCTTCTGTATGTACCCACCTTCGATTTCCAGTCTGTCAGCCAGAAGAATGGGGGTCATAAAGCCATTACATGGGGTGCTTGATGCTCCCTGCACTTGAGAAAGTGCATGTTTTATCTTTGGCCCTTCT
This sequence comes from Turnix velox, assembly GCA_013400935.1. Taxonomy (NCBI): domain Eukaryota; kingdom Metazoa; phylum Chordata; class Aves; order Charadriiformes; family Turnicidae; genus Turnix; species Turnix velox. Next base: position 202,576 of record VZTY01023877.1, on the reverse strand, counting down.
CCTGTGTTTTGGAAAAGGGGAAGCCGGGAGGCTGGCAAACCTAGACATGCTGCAGGGTGAAATGCTGCTTCTCAGCATGCAGAAGGCTACTCATAATTCAGAATAAATAGCTATTTCTGCCTCACAGATGGCCAGAAGAATGCAATTTAGCTTTATTTTGTCAACTCTAGCACCACTTGTGTCAGTATCCTGATGTTCTTACCTTTTCCTCTGTGTGCTCTAATAGCACTGGTACTCCTGAGAATTACTGCAGTATGTATTTAAGAATTTTAATAATTGCTGATAATGAGACCTGTTGATTCTCAAGAAGGATTTTAAGTCTTGCTTAAGGGAAAAAATGGCAGAACTTGGCAAAAGCAGTGTTTAAAAATGTGAAATTGGAGTTCTTCTTCTAAATAAAATGCCTGAACTACAAAATCTATCTTGGTCCTATGCAATGCTTAAAATACAGATCAAAAAACCCATCTTGCATTGTAGATTTAAATAATGTGCTGGTGTAGCAGCCAAAATTTGGGGGACCCATTCCCCAACCCCATTCTCTTCCATCCAGCAGCTGCTTGATGGGGGGAGGGAAGCCCAAAAATAACTTTTGTCCAGGCCTGTGGGGCATCATCTGTCTTCCTCCAGTGGCTCAGATCCAGCCTCAGACTTTTGTCTTACGAGACCCCTTTTTCTACCAGACTTTGAATTCTTCATAATAGTGTTTGGGTTTTGTTATGGAAATCACTCTTTGTTTGATTCCATGAAGAATTTGGTTTACCTGCTCATTTAGGGGAATATCATCTCACAGTGAAGTAGTGAACAGGGTAAAATCCAGAGATAAATGATGTTGTTTGCAAATATTACAGTAAAAATTCTAAACTAAAGCCTGTAATTCACACACTCAATATATACTGCATCAGTCCTTATTAATATACAGAGGGTTAGTGAAACAGAGAAATCAGAACACTGAGAAGAAATTTATTTTATATTATTACTCCATAGTCATACCACTAAGCCGATGAAAAAAAAGCTACAGTGGCTTCTCTGGGAATGAAGCCTGCCTGATTTTTATTTGCAGTTTGGTAGTTCAGTTAACAAAAGACGAAGTAAAAATCTTAATTTTTTCAGTAGTAGAAAATTAAAGTTACTTTTTTCTTGATCATTTTCTTGGGATAGATGTTCACCTGGGATGCAGCCATGCAGAGAATTCTAATAATTAGACAAAATTGTATGAATAATTAAAAAAAAAAACCCCTGGTTTCAGATGTTACTGACCTTCAGTTTTTCATCATGTGACTTTTTTCTAAATTATGAATAATGACAGTCATTGTAGTATACAACTATGAATATGCAGAAATACAAGAGAATTTTTATAAGATAAAAGCTACAAAATTAACTAAGCCCACAGGGAAATGATATTTAGAAAAATTCCAGTCCCTTTACTCTTTTTCTTGGCTAGAATTCCTCTATCATCTTTTACCATTGGTTTGAATGAAGTCTGAAGTATTAATAACAAAAAAAAAAAAGGAAAATCAGTGGAAAACTCTTCCAAGTAGTGTCAATTACTTCATCTTTTCACCCACAGAGTGAGACACGGGTGAGGCAAGTACCACATCACAGTGGAGACACAGGTAGAACTGTTCCTTCTGTTCTATAAGGTTAATAAAACCTCTCCATCATAATCCCAAGTCAACAAAATCTTTACTGGGTTTGGAGGCCAGTGGGGACAACTGTAACTGCCTAAAATGTTTTTTCCCACAGTTCAGGTAACAGAATGCAGTTTGGTGCTGCCCCAGTGGAGATAGCTGGAGGATGAGTGGAGGCTCCCTTTCCAAGAAACATCTTCAGCCTTGTCTTTTGGGCTGCAAAAGGTGGCAAATCAACTATGAAATCAATTGCATCTGTCATTATTCACCTTCACTGTTAAAAATGTGCACCTTGCCTCTGCCCTGATTTCTCATAAATTCAGTTTCTGGCCACTACAGGTTTTTATAGTCTTACCTGAAAGATAAAAAGCCACCTTTTATCAGAACTTTTCCACCAGCGAGACATCACCTGCTGTTTCTAGCCCTCCTGGTGCCCTCTGCTCAGCTAAGGAAGTTTCCCAGTCATAATTCCTGCATTGCTTTTCTGATCTTTTTCCCACCTGCTCACATTTTCATTTGAAACATGTCCAGCAGAACCTGTCCCAGTCTGCAAGAACCTTTCTGTGGTGAATAAATTGGTGATACCAGTTCTCTTTCTTCCTTCCTCAATATTTTTGTGTCTTTTTATATATATATATATATATATACACACTCCCCCATACCTTTTGCCATCCCTCTGCAGTAAAGAATTCAGCTTCAGTGAGTAAAGCTGATGGACCTTGAAGATACATTCAACCATGCTCCTAAATACAGCTCCACCTGAGCATATTTTTCCAGCAGAGAACATGTCCAGATGCTTTGCTACGTTGCCCAGTGACTTCCAGCCTCCTCTACCTCCACCATGACCTTTTCTTTCCTCATTTAGAGCCTAAACATGAAGGGAAGCTACTGATGGGCTGCTTTTATAGCCTAAAATTTGATGGCATGCAGATCTATACATTCTAACTTCCTTTTGCTGCTATTTTTTCTCCCCTCTTTTCATTTGGTATCTCTTAGTGGAAAGTATATTTCTGAGTGTTGACTATTTTAATATAAATATAGTTTGTATTTTGAAAAGGAATTTCAATGAAGGGAAAGATATAGTAAAGCATTTTTAAACCCAGGAACTGCTTAGGGTTTGTTTGTTTGGAGGTTTGTTTTTTTTTTTTCTCAGAACCACTGCAATAGCAGTTAAATTCCATTCCTCCCAATCTGCCAGCTGTGAGAGAGAAGAGCAGTTTTAACAGGTGAATAAAAAAAAAAGAAAAACCAGACAAAGCTCTGGAGGAAAAAGCACAAAAGCCATTACAAAGATGATTTCAGGATGAAAAAAAAACCAAACAACCCCACCTCAAATCTCTCAGCAAGTGACAGCTGTGGTTTTAATGGACTGTTCTTAAAATGAGATTTACGCAAACTGCCTAGAGAAAGTAAAACAAAAAAACCCCCGATGCTAATAACCTGTAAATGTTAAAGGGTTTTTAGCTCAGGCTCAAAAAATGTTGATGGCAGTGGATGAAATAAAGGTCCCCATTACACGATTGCTGCTCTGCCCTGGTGTCACTGTCAATGATATGATACCAGCATGGTAGAGAAGCAGTTGTCCCACTGTGCACTTCTGCCCCCCTCTTCCCAGCTCACTGGAGTTAGGGGCTTTAGTCTCATACACCCCATGGCAAGCCATTTTTTTTCCTACTAAGTTGGAAGGGACCTTCAACAGCCATCTAGTCTAACCCCCTGAAGTGAGCAAGGACATCCTGCACTAGATCAGGTTGCTCAGACCCTCAGCAAGCCTGGCCTTGGATGTCTCCAGGGATGGGGCCTCTACCACTTCTCTGGGCAACTTGTGCCAGTACCTCACCACACTCAGGGGCAGACCTTCTTCCTAGTGTCTGATCTAAGCCTGCCCTGCTCGAATTTAAAATCATTCCCCCTTATCCTATTGCTACATGCACTGCCATACCGAGAATATGCCTGACCTCCCAATGGATTTCTTTGACTCAAAGGAAAGTTCAGAGCGTGCATGAAATGGTGGATCAACATTGAAGACTGTATCACCAGAGTGCTCACATCACCTATAGGTGCATCTTTGGCTTTTCTCCTGCTCAGTGAAGCATCTTTCTCCCTCATCAGGTGTGAACTTCGGGTTTCCTCCACCTGCAATTCGAGAGCATCTTGTAAAGATGCCGGAGAGTTACTCCACCTGGAGTTAACGGATCCAACTCTGGAGCCCTCAGCTCAAGAGGGGCATGGACCTGTTAGAGATGGTCCAGAGGAGGGCCGTGAGGATGCAAGAAGGGCTGGAGCACCTCTTCTGAGAGGACAGGCTGAAGGCAACCTGATCTAGTGCGGGCTGCCCCTGCCCACTGCAGAAGGTTGAACTCGATGGCTTTTGAAGGTCTCTTCCACCTGTGATTCTACGCCGTCTCTGTTGGGAGAGCAGGGCGGCAGAGCGGCCGCTCCATCCCCATCCCCCTTCCCAGCGAACTCCGCCGCCCGACGGCGCGTCCCTGGCGGAGGAGCATGCTCACAAGGGCGGCGGGGGCGGGCGGGTCGGAACCGGGAGCCGGCAACGGGTAGCCCTGGCGGGCGGAGCCGCTGAGCTGAGCCCAGCCCAACGGAGCGCAGCCGCCACCTCGAGGAGCAGGGTAGCCCCAGCAGGTTGCGCGCCCGGCCGCGGAGCGGTGAGCCCGAGGAACAGCGGCGGCGGAGCGGAGATCGCGGGCAGGGGGATGTGCTGAGCCGCCGAGCGGGAGGGAAGGAGGGAAGGGGAAGGTGGGAGAGGGGCGGGGGGGTTACTCAAACCAAGACCCCGAGCGGCGGCGGCGAACTGCGGAGCGGGGACTC
>VZTY01023877.1:24153-197964 GCA_013400935.1 Turnix velox | reverse complement strand
CCGCCAGCCATGCTGCGGGGCGGCAGGAGCCCGTTGCCGCCGCCGCCGACGGGACCCCCCGTCGGGGCGCGGGGTCCATCGGGCAGCCCCGGGGCGGCGCAGGTGGCGGCCGGCAGCCTGCTGGCTCTCCTCATTCTCTGGACCCTCTTCGGTAACGTGCTGGTGTGCGCGGCCATCGTCCGCTACCGCCACCTGAGGAGCAAGGTCACCAACATCTTCATCGTCTCGCTGGCCGTCTCGGACCTGCTGGTGGCTCTGCTGGTCATGCCCTGGAAGGCGGTGGCCGAGGTGGCCGGGTATTGGCCCTTTGGGGCTTTCTGCAACGTCTGGGTGGCCTTTGATATCATGTGCTCCACGGCTTCCATCCTGAACCTCTGCGTGATTAGCGTGGACAGGTACTGGGCTATTTCCAGCCCCTTCCGCTATGAGAGGAAGATGACCCAGCGCTTGGCTCTGGTGATGATCAGCGTGGCCTGGGCTTTGTCTGTCCTCATCTCCTTCATCCCAGTCCAGCTCAACTGGCACAAAGGTGGGGATGTTGCAGTGGCTGGTGATGTTGTGGATGGTTTTGGCACCAGCTGGGCAGCCGCTGGCGCTGTCACCACCTGGGCGGAAGACATGAGCACCACGTGGGTGGCATTAGCGGCCATGAGACCTTCTGATGGGACCTCTGGTGGCAATGATACCCTCCGAGAGGGACCAGCGGAGAGCTGCGACTCCAGCCTCAACAGGACTTACGCTATCTCCTCCTCCTTGATCAGTTTTTATATCCCCGTGGCCATCATGATCGTTACCTACACTCGGATCTACCGCATTGCCCAGGTGCAGATCCGGCGGATCTCCTCGCTGGAGAGGGCAGCCGAGCACGCACAGAGCTGCCGGAGCAGTCACCTTGACTGCCACCATCACACGAGCCTCAAGTCCTCCATCAGGAAAGAGACCAAGGTGTTGAAAACCCTCTCTGTTATCATGGGCGTCTTTGTCTGCTGCTGGCTGCCCTTCTTCATCTTGAACTGCATGGTTCCCTTCTGCGAGAGCCCACCCAGTGACCCCCATGCAGGCCTGCCCTGCGTTAGTGAGACCACCTTCAACATCTTCGTCTGGTTTGGTTGGGCCAACTCCTCCCTCAATCCCATCATCTACGCCTTCAACGCTGACTTTAGAAAGGTCTTCTCTAACCTCCTGGGATGTGGTCACTTTTGCTCTAGCACCCCGGTGGAGACCGTTAATATAAGCAATGAGCTTATCTCTTACAACCAGGACACCCTTTTCCATAAAGAGATAGTGACTGCTTATGTTAACATGATCCCAAACGTGGTCGACTGCGAGGAGAACCGCGAGGACACCTTTGATAGGATGTCCCAGATCTCCCCTGAGCACGAGGTTGCCACTGACTCCATCTGTGAGCTGGACTGTGAGGGGGAGATATCTCTAGGCAAAATAATACCTTTCACTCCCAATGGTTTACATTGAATTGCATCCTGCCCCCCAGGCCAATCCTTCTTGGGTCACTGCAACAGAAACCTTAGCACCGAGTAGGGAAAAACCTGCTGTAGCTTGGTTGGTCACTTCATACTAAAGTCACTTTGCAGGACATAGACACTGTCTGTCGTATGGGGACCCGGCGGCACACGCTGAATCTGGCACTTCCCCAGGCTGGGAGAGGAGCAGGCAGTCATGTTAATTAGCTGGGATGAGGTATTGTGGCATAATTACGGTCAGATCCTGTTTGTAATGTCTTTGCAAACGAAAGGTGCTGAGTATTCCAGGGACAGACGTGGCTGGAACAGTTGTTAGATAGCACAAAATTCTAGGCTGTTTGTTCAGATCTTTTTCTTTTTTTCTTTTCTCTTTTGGTTGTTTTTTGTGTTTTTTTTTTAATTTTTATTTTGTGTGGTTTTGGTTTTCTTTTTTTTTAAAAGATAGAAATAGTGAGGTGGTGATTTGAATGATTATTTAAATGCGTGTTTCTGCCAACGCAGTTTATGTGAAAACCATGTTCTCCTGGGCGGTGTTGTTGCCTGTAATATCCTTACCACATTCCCAGATGAATAAATAAAAAGAAAAAGTTATATCCATCATGGGGATTATTATTTTTCATTTCTCACTCTGAAAGGTTCGCAGCAAATGCTCAAACTTCAATGCTTGTGTTTTGAATGGCTGGAATGACTAACAGCTAAACCCTGTGATTTTGAAAGCAAAATAGTCTCTACAGAAACACAGTTTTCAGATAAAAGCAAAGCTCAAGGGACTGATTGACTTAAATTAACTCTTCCATCTGTCTCTGCTCTGTTACAGCTAGGCTTATGCCTATTCTTCTTTAATATTATAACTGATGCTATCCTTCTCTTCAGGTGAGAATACGGAGTGCCTGCTAGTCATCTAAACTTAATTCCATCTTTGAACTTCCTTTTTAAAGATGCTATAAATGAGAAGAGTTTGGTGATTAGAATAAGGAGCTGGACATGCCTGAAAAGGATAATTGTGATTGAAAATTATGTTAATAATTAGCATTCCCAGGAGTAGGCATTAGAAACCTCATTCAATCTGAGAGAAGAAAAAAAATGCAATTGAATTATTTATTTTAGTTATTTACACATTAACTGGAGCATAAGTATGGTTTAATATACTTAAAGTGATTTGATTCTACAAAACATTTGAAAGTGGTCTTTAAAAATCCTGGAAGAATATTTTGAGCTCTGTTTCTCTTGAAACTTTTGCATCAAATGGAATATTTTATTGAGAAACACGCGTAAGCTTTCAGCTTATAAACTTCCAAGACAAGTGATCAAAGGCAATAAAAGCAATACCAATGTTTATTTGAAGTTTTGGCTTAGGAAATGAATGGCTTTTGAATCCATTTACCCTCATTCATCCAGGCTAGCTGGGAAATGAAGCCCGCATGCAATATATGGGGAAGCAGTTGGATCTGCAGGAGGGAGCAGGGTTCAGGGGAAGTCATTTAACCAGATGCTGAGAGTTTTGAATGTTATGGTCATTATACTGAGCCTCTTTGGATGTCAGACCCTTCAGACCTTCTTTGAGAATTGTCTTCCCTCCCCTTGGGATAGAGGTGGAAGCAGCACAGGAGGCTTGTGTTTGAAATCCCTTAGTGGTTGCCTCTGCTGCAACCCAGATTTATCTGCAGGCAGCGTTTTGTGTGTAGTTTTTGATATTAATCATTATATTGTCATTATGGATTACCTTTTCCACTGCTTGTCACTCAAGATTGACATCTACCTGAACGTTTTTCTTTGCTGTTGATAAGAAATCTCTGTGCCATATCCCTTGACAGCTCTCCTCAGGAAAGAGTGTTGTGATTGTGGCTTAGGGAGACTTCAAAACCAGCAGCCAGAGCAGCCAGCTTCAACCAGGTTTTGGCTTGAAGGAGGGTGAGCATAGTGTCATCCCTTAAGTAAATCTGTCATATGTTGCCATGAGTTAATCATGGCTGGCTGGATAAATTTGCCTAGAATAAGATAATTTTCCCAAATAAATGTGAAGGAAACGGCTTCTGGTGTCATGGTGATTGGTTATCCCAATCAGAATTTAGATTTATTTCAATTTTCCTGTCCCTGCTCAGATGTTGAGGCCATTGACAGTATGTTAAATTTTCTGGATCTCAGCAAATAATAATCCAGATTGAAAGAGGTGCAGGCACCCGGCACTGATGCCAGCTCCTGGGGCAGTCATAAAATGTGTTGATTTGGAAGGGACCTTCAAAGGCCATCTTGTCCCACCCCCTGCAGTGAGCAGAGACATCCTGCACTAGATCAGGTTGCTCAGAGCCTTAGGAAGGCTGGCTTTAAAGGTCTCCAGGGATGGGAACTCCAAAAACCTCTCTGGGCAACCTGTGCCAGTGTCTCACCACCCTTATGGGGAAGAACTTCTTCCTAGTGTCTAACCTGACCCTGCCCTGCTCTAATTTCAAACCATTTCCCCTTGTCCTGTTGCTCCATGATCTGGCAAACAGTATCTCACCAGGGACTGTTTAGCATCACCCAGCAATGCTGTATTTTAGTCAATTTTGTCCATATTAAGTCAGGGAAATAGGAATAGAATAGCTTGCAAGAGGGTGACACCTCCACCCCTTTGCAGGGATCATCAGGAGCTTTATGCTAGCTGCATATTTGGCTATATTAATAATATAAGAAATTCTGAATTTAAATCTGAAGGAAGGCAGTTTTTAGCCTGCCCTTGGAATTTGGGAGCATGATCAGGATCCTATAGAAAACTGATCAAATTGGTGTCATTACGAATTTTCAGTTTGCTACTTCATCTAGTAAAGTGATTTCTGGTGGTGGCTCTACCCTCCCCTTGGAATACATACCTGTCAGGGTGCTTCATGAAGCCCAGAAGCATCAGAAAGAGAACATTTCTGCTTCAAAAGACAGAAGGTACGTTTTTGCTGGAAGCACAGGCTGACCTTACAGATCTGAAAGAAAACCTCTTTTCTTGACTTAAAACATAGGGATGTTTTGTTGCCACTCTATTCAGAATTAGGAGGATGAACTTCTGAAGGAAACGTGCATCTTGCCTTGAACTATCAAAAGGAGTTCATTTGAATAGAGACATCCCCTAAAAGGCTTTTTTAAAAATGGTTTCTCTCAAATTAAGCTGCTGCCCTACTTTTTTTAATGGTTTACCTCTAGGTAGGACTAATGCATTTGCCTGGCCGTAGAGCAGAGGTCATGGGGAATGTGAGTGGGTTTTTGTAACCCTCACATCCTTGTGGTGTCACTCTGGAACTCATCTGTGCCTGTGGTGTTGTACTTCCCATCCACACATTTTCCTCCATGAAAGTCCCTGTTGTGTGTTTACTCCCCAATTAAGAATGATCGCTTCTTGCTAGTTTTTTAGGGTTTTTTCTGTCCTTTGTACCTTAATGATTCCAGCATGTGGTTTGAATGGCTTTGAGTCATTGTTACTTAACCCTGGCCTTCAAGATCCCCGTCACTGTTTTCAGTTTCTGTTGTGTGTTGATGAGGGTGGGTCTCACCTTGCAGTACCTGTCCCTGTAAAGTCACCTCAGAGCCAGCCAGATCTCCTGGGCTGGGTAACTCCATTCTAAAGGAGGGGATATCAGCAGCCTGGCTGTTTTCTGACCTAACTAGTACCAGAAGAGTTGAAAGAACAGAAGATGTGAAGGTTGTGAAACACTGGAACAGGTTGCCCAGAGAGGTTGTGGATGTGCCCTCTCTGGAGGTAAGGCCAGGCTGGTCTAGTGGGAGGTGTCCCTGCTTATGTCAGGGGGGTTGGAACTAGATGATCTTTAAGGTTCCTTCCAACCCAAACTATTCTATGATTGTCTCTTGGTTCATTTTTAAGAAGCTGTGACAGAGAAGGCTTGAAAGCCAGGGTGCTTTGTTTAAAATGCTGTAAACACCACAAAGGTTCCTTCTCTATTCAAACCCCAAAAAAGCTTTTAACAGTGCTGGCTTTAACAAGGTGGGATGGGTTATATGGTGTTATATAGTGGGGGCTTTTTTCCCCATCAAAGTTAAAGAAACATAGATGACACTCTCAGAGGTGAGCACAAAGCACTTTTCAGGAGGAGAAAAATTACTGCAGAATTTTTTGTCGAGTTTGCTACTTTATCCTTTCACTTTCATTGTGTTTTTGTTGTTTTGTTGGGGTTTTTTTTTTCAATTTTCCAAGCCACGGCTGATGTGTCTCTGAAGGGAGGCTCCCTGCTGAGAACTTGGGAGTTTTTGTAACATCTAACAGAGAAAAAAAATGGGCTTCAAAATGAGGAAGGCTTCTTAAAGAAGTAACACTGAGGACAGTCTTAACACCATTTAGGAGTCAATCATGTATAAACTCAGCATTCAAGAGACTGACAAGGCTGGAGGCAGTGCTCAGGACAGGCATCAGGCAGGAGGTTGGGGAGCTCACGAGTCCTTCAGCTATTTGTAAGTGCCAAAATTGTCACTCCTGAAAGGGAGAGCATCTTTGTCACTGTCACACAGAAGGCAGGGGATATACCTGTGTCGCTGTTAACAACTACCCAGAAGTTTTTCTTTCTTCCCACGCTATCTTTGCTACCCGTTAATTGGATTCATCAAGCCTTTGTAATTCCTCACTACCTATTTAAATTAGCAGAAGACCTCAGTGGTGGATGTGGGCTTGGGTCACAGAGCAATGAAATGATTTCTCCTGGTTTCTAATGAATATTACTGCCAGTATTCTCTGCTAGTGGGTGACAACATGTTGAAGCTGGCAGGCTGAACAAGCTGTTTCACCAGCTGGTCTGCAGAAATAATAGTTTTATTCAGGTTTACTTCTTTGTTTTCAAACTTAGGAAGACTTCTGTGACTTTCTGGGAGCTTCACAAAGTCCACAGAAAGCATCTCCTCTTTGGACCTATCTCAGATCAGCAACATCTGGTAACTGCTTTTATGCTCCACTAAATTTAAGCTGATGTTTTCAAAGATAAGGATGTACTTTTGGTGTAAGCACAGAGACGTGCACTAAAAATACCTATAAATGAACATGTATTAATCATTTATAGGGCACCAAAGATGTACCTCTTTCTTCATCCTTTGGTTTATTGTAGCAGTGGTAAGATTACAGCGAGCAATAACGGGATTAAAGGTGAAAAGAGTGGAAATACAAATATGATCATCATGTGGAGAATGCAAGCACAGATGAAGCAGGATCAGCCCATCATCCCCTGGTTCAGCATCTGCTTCATGTCCTCACTGTGAGCTGAAGCAAACCACTGTCCTCATCCTGCTGTGTCCAGTCACATAAAAGGGCTCTTAAAACTCCCCTGGGAGGAGAAGGATGGCTCAGGACTGGGACCAATGATACAAAGTGAGGACCATCCTATGTGATGTGCCCCCCAGCTCAGGGTGGAGAAGGGGCTTGTGCTATATCTGTGCCTGTTTGCATGTTTGGGCAGCCTCAGGGAGGAGAAGGGATGCCCTTAACTTCACCTTTCTGGGCTGAGAGCTTTATTTTGTGACTCAAAAAGGCACAGCCCACTTCCAGTTGCTTTTTTAAAAGAGGGTATGCTTCGGTGCCCTCTGTAAAAAAGCAAATGTGATGAATTCAGTGATGGCAGCAATGCAAACTTTGTAACTTTAATCTACTAAGACAGATCATTCAGTGGTGAAGATGATTTTGGAGAGATGACTTTGCCACTCTAAAATTGTCACTTTTTTGTTGCCTCACCTCTCCTTCCTCATCTCCTTGCGTATCAGCTAGAGGAATAGTGAATAAAAGTTATTTGCTATTTGATTAGGTGTAATAAATTGTCCTAAAAGTGGTAGTCTCCTTAGGGAGCTGGTAATCAGTGGCTGGAGGAAACCTATTTTCCAGACTTTTCCTTTAGCCAATAACTTAACTTCCTTCTCAGGCTCTCTTCTTTCCAAGATAATTTCATTTTGGGAGCCCTGCTTTTTTGCAGCACATCTGCTTGCCAGGAGCCCAAGCACCACACCACCTATGTGCATGATCAGCCTCCTAATTGGTGGTGGCCTCACATAGAATAGTTTAGATTGGAAGGGACCTTAAAGATCATCTAATTCCAACCCCCCTGCCATAGGCACCTCCCACTAGATCAGGTTACTCAATGCCTCATCCAGCCTGGCCTTAAACACCTCCAGGGAGGATCCACAACCTCTCTGGGCAATCTGTTCCATTGTCTCACCACCCTCTCTCTAAAGAATTTCTTTCTTATATCTAGCCTGAATCTCCCCTCTTCCGATTTACATCCATTATATTCGTAGTCCTTCCATCACATATCCTACCCGCTTTTCTGTAGCCTCCCTTCAGGTATTGAGAAGCTACTTTGAGTTCCCCCCTGATCCTTCTCTTCTCCAGGCTGAACAACCCCAACTCCTTCAGCCTGTCCTCATAAAAGGACTCACATGGCAAAAATCAGAGGGACTTCAGAGTCCAGATGTCTCCTTAATGCCAGGTCATACTTCCTCCATGACTCAGTGCTTGGGAAGTCTCCCTCCAGTCCAGCATCAAAGTATTTCTGCTACCAAGCATGCAAATGGATAGCAAACCCCAGTAACCAGTATTTTTACACAAGGGGAAAGGGGAAAAGGTCTACAACCTGTTATTGTTCAGAATTTAAGAGCTCTCACCTACAACATTCCAAAGTCCTCGGAGATCTTATTAGTTGCTTGAGTCAGATTATGGAGTTCCTGCTGCTCTCTCTCAACTGTTCATTTAAATCTCTATCTGAGGTGGTGGGGTCTACAGCAGCTTTAGCTGCCAGCACTTTGAACTGAGCTATCTGTTGAGGCTTTGAACATTTGGAATGTGGTCTCCAAGGTGCCACCTTCTTGCCTTCTCAACAGGATAAGCAACATACTATCACCAGTCCCCATCATTATGAGTTAGAATATCCACACACAAGAAGATAATTCAGAAAAGGGGGAGGAAATACAAGAAAAGGGAATAACTACACAAATAGTCCCAGTATCCCATGGCTCAGTGGTTGGCTTTTTATGAACTGGCTGCACTTGTCTATCTCCTTCCTTCAGCAAGGACAGATTTGCAGGCAGATCATGCCCCAATTTATGCTGGCAACATTTCTCGGTCCAGTCCTCTTCTGCCAGCAAGCAGAGCTCTGAAACTCTGGTCCTGGTGAAAATAATGGTCTTTGAAAGCTTAATCTGAGCACGGTTCCCACCTGTTCAAAGGCCCAGTCCAGATTTTATCAAAAGTCCTTTATAAAATTAGTTGCCTCATATTCCCATTCCATAGCTTCGACTCATATTGGATTTTCCATCACTAAGAGCTATAAGGAAGTTGGAAATTCTTTTCTATGCCTTTGGCTTTTGTGCCATGTAGCCCATGTTGTGCCACACCACTGTCTTCCCTATAGTAAGCCTCTGAATTTGTTCGAAAGGAGAGATGAGATGGCCAGATTGACAAACCTAGACTTAAATTAAAGAAAAAATCAAAACAAGAGAACAATTTTGAGGGTCAGCAAGTAGTGACTTGCTTTGTGCCTTCATTTCAGCTTCAACTGCTTCCTCCCACTTCTGCCTCTCAACAAAATTTTGTTAAAGGAGCGGAGGGTAACCTTGAAGGTGGCTTCTACAAAATCTCTCTCTGGTTGGAATCAGACCTGGTTAGTAATTACAGGATAAATGAAGTCCACTGAGTGACCTAGGTGAGACAGATGTTTTACCTTCACAGAACAAAGTTCTTTCTGTGAGAAGAAGTGGAGGAAAAGCACAGAAAAGTGCCTAAAATTCCCCATGTCAAACTTTTGGTAAGCTATAAAATGAAGATGATAAAGTGTTCAATTTAACTTAGAATTCTTTGGGGTTGGATGGGACTTCTAAGATCACTTAGTTCCAACCCCCCTGCCATGGGCAGCGACACCTCTCAGCAGACCAGGTTGCTCAAAGCCCCGTCCAGCCTGACCTTGACCATTTTCAGGGATCTGACATCCACAGCTTCTCTGGATAACCTCTTCCAGTGTCTCACCACATTCAGAGTAAAGAATTCCTTCCTAATATCTCATCTGAATCTATGTTCTTTCAGTTTACAACTGTTGTCCCTTATCCTGTCTCTACACCCCAAGACAGAGAGTGCCTTTCTGCCTTTTCTGTAGGTCCCCTTCAGGTACTGGTAGGCTGCTTTAAGATCTCCCTGCAGCCTTCTCTTCTTAAGGCTGAAAAAGCCCATCTCTCTTAGCCTGTCCCCATGGGAGAGGCTGTCCAGATTTCTGACCAATTTCTTCCACAGGTAAGGAAGTTCATGTCCTGTTTACTGTACTGGTATTGAGGGTGCTTGAGAATGAGCAGGTAACTCTTGCCTGGAGGGAGGATGGAGGTTGCAGAGGGCCTCAGAAACCCCAGAAGAAAGGAGCTGTTATGCCCTGCAAGATGTGGGCACAATTTGTTTAACCCTTCTCACAGAATCACAGAGTGTCAGGGATTGAAAAGGACCTCAAGCGATCATCTAGTCCAGTTCCCCTGCAGGAACATCCAGATCAGGTCACACAGAAATGTGTCCAGGCGGGGTTTGAATGTTTCCAGAGAAGGAGACCCCACACCCTCTCTGGGCAGCCTGTGCCACTATTCTCTCACCCTCACCCTGACAAAGTTTCTCTCATACATTGGTGGAACTTCCTGTGCTCCAGCTTGCACCCATTGCCCCTTGTCCTATCATTGGGTGTCACTAAGAGGAGCCTGGCTCCATCCACACTCACCCTTTCCATATTTATAGTATGAATAAGGTCACTCCTCAGTCTCCTCTTCTCTAAGCTAAAGAGACCCTCAAGCAGGGAGATGCTTGAATCTCTTCATCATCTTTGTGGCTTTGAATATTTCAGCTGAAAATGGAAGTGCTTTCTTTTTGCTACTTGTTCAATGTTAAATTGTGCTTCAAATATTGGTGTGTGAGGCATGATGTTTTATATTCCTGCCTTATATCTTATAATCATTGACTGTTATTAGTCCCTGATATTGTCTACTTTCTGAAAACAAAGGTCTGCAGTATTTTGCCTCTCTGTCTCATGAAACAAAGTGCGTGTATTTGAAAGTCTCTTTATTTCTCCTGGAGGAGATTAAAAGTCATTGCCACCTGCTATAGACAGTGCACCTCTACAGTTGTAACTATAGCTATAACTGAAGACTGTAAATACTCAGATTGGTCTTAGAAGTTCACCACAGTTTCACTTTTGGATTTGGGAATGGAAAACAACGTTTGAAAAGTGATCAGCCATCAATTTGCTGCCTGTTTCATCCGCAAGTTTACTTTATTTGTGAGCTTTTATTTTTGAGCTAAGAGTTTCCAAACTTTACGGAGAGTTGTTTATGACCCCAAATAATTCTTCTGCAAAATCTCTGCCCTACCACAGCTTTGCTGCTTGATCTATGTGAAGCATCATATAACCACTGACTCAGAACTGGTTTGGTGCACTTTTACACCACCTTAATTTGTTGCCTCTGTGTGTTTAAATTCACAGTGGATTGGTAGGCATCATTCTTTGATAACAAAGCTGCAGGAAGCAAAGCCAGAACCAAAAAAAAAAAAAAATAGCAAAGCAGAGAGTGTGGTTTGGCCAAAGAGTTTGATTCATTGATGTGACTCAAAGAGAAAAGAGACGTTTGACAGAGAATCATCTTTTTCTTCCACATATTTTCAATCTCACAGGAAAGTTTTGAGAGGAACTATCTTGCTCTGTGCAGATCTGGGGAAACATTGAAGTTATTTTTTAAATTATCCACCTAAGGAGTGATTAAAGAAAATGACTCGTTTTTACTTAACATTCCCATGCATCATTAACCATTTGAGTCAGAGCTCTGTGGGTAACATGGCATTAAAAACTCCTCTTCAGCCAGCCTTCTTCCCTTGCCTGGAGGATTATCACTATTTTCTTATGCAGGGTTTAGTAAGAAAAGAAAAAATAAAAATATTAGGCTGAGTTAGCAAATCAGTGACAGAATGTGCTGTGTGGGAACCCCAGTCCTGCATGTGTGGGGGTGTGAGTGGTGGCAGCAGCCATATGTGTATGGCAGGAGCAAAGGAGTGGGGCTGTAAGCAAAGGCCAACTGTTGTTTGCCTTCCTGCAATTAAAAAGCAGAAGTCTTTTTTAATTTCAGTGTTAAAATTCAGAGGTAACTCAAAGAACAAAAGGATAACTGCAGCGTCCACCACTAGCAACTGAGTAGTTTTGTAACGGGGTGAGTTAGTCATTTTTATATCCTCTTTAGGATGAACCTAAAGATAGTGATGTGTTACAACATGGACTTGTCATGGGGATTCATCTGACAGTTGAGGATCTGATGAGTCTAGAAGTTCCCTAACCTTCTTTCTCCCCTCTCCCAGACTTGAAGCATAGTAGCTCAGGTGCCAAACAACAGACTGAAATATGTGGATTCAAGTCAAAATATTTCAGCAGGATGAAATTACTTTAAAGTAATTTGTATTTCTCTGGTTGATTGCCAGGTTCTTTGGAAGTTCTACCAGCAATATTTTGTTTCCCCCAGCTCTTTTCCTCCCCCACAAAAAGCATAAGTTAAAGACAAGGCTGCTAGGTGCAATTTAGGAGAAGTATTGTTACATTCCCTGTAGAAAGTAAACAAAGCCACAGCCATATTAAAACTGCAACTTGTGCTGGATAAACAATTCTGACATCAGATTCAGAAGGTTCTCAGTGGCCAGCTCAGCCAACTGCATCAAATCTGCCTTTGAAGATCCAGAGGCATTTTTCATAAATATAAGAAAAATATGAACTTCTTGCTGTGAATTCAGTGTCCTTTGTTGTAGCTGCTAATAGTCAGAGCTGCACATTTCACCTGGAAACCAGCTCTTCTGCACTGACTGAGGCTAGGATGGAGTTAATTTTGTTCATAGCAGCCAGTATGGTCCTGTGCATTGGGTTTGTGGCCAGAATAGGGCTGAGAGCACTCTCTGTTTTAGCTTTTGCTGAGAAGTGCATAGTGACGAGGTCACATCTGCCCCCTCAGTGAATAAGCTGGGGATGTGCAAGAGGTTGGAAAGGGACACAATCAGGCTGATGACCTGGACTAACTAAAGAGATATTTCATGACATATAATGTTATACTCAGCTCTCAGAGAGGAGGAATTTTAGGTAGGTTAGTCATCTTTTGGTCAGGAACTGGCTGGACATTTGTCTACACAAAGAAGGTGGTGAGTGGTTGATTTGGATCACTTGATTTTTTTCTTCCTTTCAAACATCTATCCTCTGCTCATTAAGCTATTTTTATGTTGATCCATGACTTTTATCACTGTTGTTCTTCTCTTTCCCCATCCCACTGGGGGACACTTTCTGATTCTAGATCACAGTATGACCTGTTAAACATTAAGTAATCCCAGTGGCTCATCCACTGCAGTGTGAGGTCTCCAAAAGCAACACGACGTTCACAGACCTTGTTATTACACCTTATGCCCAGCATATCCGTGGGACTGTGAGTGCTTCTGAATTCAAGGGAGAAGTAATCACTAGCAAAAGAAAAGATGAAGTTCTTACTTGCAAAAATGAGAGAAAGTTACAATGAAAACAACAGTAACTGAAGGAAGAAAACAACAGTGATAGAAGGAATTGCAGTCAGTTACAAAACAGAGAATGGTTTAGGTTGGAAGGGACCTTGAGGTTCGTTCAGATCCAGTCCCCCTACCATCTTCCTCTGAGACATCTTCTGCTAGACCAGACTGCTCAGAGTCCCATCCAACCAGGCTTTGAACACTTCCACGGATGAGGCATCCACGACTTCCTGGGCAACCTGTTCCTGTTCCACTTCCTAACAGTGAAGGATTTCTTCCTGATATTTAATCTAAGTCTACCCTCTTTCAGGGTTAAGCCTTTGACCCTCATCCTATCACTCCATGCCCTTGTAGAAAGTCCATCCCCAGCTTTCCTGTAGCCCCTTCAGGCACTGGGAGGCCACAGTGAAGTATCCCCTTGGCTTTCTCCAGCCTCAACAACCTCCAACTCCTGCTGAAAGAAACCCCATTAGGACCGGAGCTGCAAGTCCATCTGGGCAGGATGGTCCCAAACCCAGGGTGCCTTGTGATGCTTTTGGGACTTGCAGGGTCTTCCCACCCTGATCCCCAAGCACTGTTGCCTGGAGCAGAGCAGAGGCAGGCAGGACACAGGGACCTAGTTATGTGAGCTGCTGAGACTTGTTCCCTGCTGCTTTTTTGTGAGCTGTAACAGCCCTTACCACTTCCCTGTTCATACCACAGTGGCCCACCATACCTGGGAACTTGCCTTAAAAAGAGGGAAAGAATGAGAAGGTGATGAGCTGGTGGCTGTCTGGTGCCTTCTGTAGGTGGGAGGTGAATGTGGACTGATTTAAAGAACACGCTGTTTGCATGAATGACTTGATTGAATTCAATCTTTTGTATAAGGCACAAATTTATGAGTGATTATTATGTCCCTGATTATGCAGACATTTGTGTGTTTGAGTATTACCTTCAATCACACACTGAGAGGTACTTATGCAGTGGAATTATCATTACAGTTACAAAAAACTCCTATTTTCTCTTTTTCTTCCAACAGCTTGACTCACCACTCGCCACTATTAAGCTGCATTTGTTCTTACATAGAAGCTGTTTTCCAGATACCCATTTTCAATGCAAGCTAAAAATTCTTTCCACAGTTTTCTTTCCCACTCAGCTAAAAATTACACAAGCTGAAAAAAAAAAAAAGGGAGACAGACTTTCAGGTAGTGTTTGCCTTTCAGTTTTTCACTAAACCCCTGATGATACCTTTGCTGTTCCCCTGCCTGTTGGTCCCTCTGCAGCCATCACTGTGAATGCATTTGCAGGACAATAATGGAGGTAAAGTATGTCTTTTAGTGTAGTGGCAAGTGACCTAGTGTGTGCTGGGATGGGCATCTTCTAAAGTGCAAACAGGGAGTAGACTACACACTCCTTATGTGTGAGTAGACTACACACTGCTTATGTGTATCTGGTTAAGTCTCACCTCGGTTCTCAGTAAAGCACTGAGCAGCAGCCAGGACAAAAAACAAAACTAGTTAATTTTCATTCATGTCACCTTTCTCAGGATTCTGGAAAAATGGCAGTAACTCCTAAAAAATGGAAGCAATTGAAGGATATTGCCCTAAAGTTGAGGTTTGCAAATTCTCACATGCATAACTAGAGTGGGGCAGGTTTGGGTTAGACATTAGGAGGAAGTTCTTCATCATGAGGGTGGTGAAGCACTGGCACAGGTTTTCCAAAGAGGTGGTGGAGGCTCCTCTCCTGCAGGGCCAGGCTTGCTGAGGCTCTGAGCAACCTGATCAAGAGCAGGATGTCCCTGCTCACTGCAGGGGGGTGGACTAGATGGCCTTTGAAGGTCCCTCCCAACTTTATCTTTGGTCATGTTATAGGAATGCCATCACACCGACCTTGGTTCTTGGGCAGCAGGCACACCTGCTGTTTGGGACAGCAAAGGACTGTCTGTGGCTTAGAGGATGAGTATGGTTCTCCTTCCCTAATATCTCTACAATGTAAATTTTCAGAGTAACCACAGACAGTGAGGGCCAGAGGCAGGAGAGAGGGGTGGGACAGGAGCAGAGCATGGCCCTCAGCTGAAGGACACACTGCTGCGTTGGCATTGAGAGAGGGTTCATTTGCTGGCAAGGAAGAGTACAGAGGAGGAAAGGGGATATCTATAGGGAATATTTAAACACTGGAGGTAATAAACTAAGATAAAAAATTAATTATCAGAATAATATATAATTAGCATTATTTTCCTTTGAAGATAATAAAAGTAAACCCTTCATGCAATTAGCAAGGAATTCTGTTAATAGTTACCACATCCATGTGGGAAGGGCAGCTGAAGTAGAAAGCTATTAAAACTAGTGATGAAATTTGATTTCAGATTTTTCCGTCCCCAGCTCTACCTGTACTAGAAAGTGATTCCTCCTTCTCATGATATTCAGGTTTGAGTCATGATGTGAACTGCAGAGCTGGCAACACAGTGATTTCCAGTTAGGGCTAGAAAGACAATTTTTTCCTTCAATTTGAAGTGGTAAAGATGATAAAGGCACCTGCAGCACATCCCCAGAAGGCTGGGAAGTGTTGGCAGAAAGGCTCAGCTGCTCTGTCTAAATTTGTTCTGGGAAACTGGAGTTTGACAATCCCTTCCTAGGCAAAAGTAAAGCAATAAATCCATGTTTCTTTCTGCTGCATGTCAGGTGAGCAACAGAGAAAGGAACAGGATCAGAGGAGCTCCTGAAACCTTCCCAGCAGATCACAGCCTCTGCACCCCAAGGGTTGAAAGCTCAATCATTCATCTCAGCTGAGGCCCAAGCTCCACTTCAAGATCTTGTGATTGACACCAGCTCTTCATAGCTCTCTCCAGCATTCTGAGGCTTTTTGGGTAACCCTTTTAAGGAGTCCTTACACAGTGTGGAAGCTGGACACCTGCCTGTGTCTTTGTACTTCAGCCTGGAGGCTGGGCTGTTTCCCTTCACCTCTGGGCACTGAAGTCCCAGGTAGCTGTAGACCACAGCAGCTCAGGGGGGTCTCCTCTGATCGCCTTCTTCAGGAGGTTAACTGGTTACTCTGCATTGTTCTCAACGAGATGGGCTCCCATCTGAGAGATGATTCATCTCCTTTTGCTTTCAGGCTTTTGATTTATGCCCCATTGGAGACTGTCTGGAGAACGTCAAGGGCTTTATTCCTGGGAAGCAGCCTCAATTGTGTGCTTGTGAAATCCCCAGGGAGCTTCTTTAATAACATCGTCATTGCTTTGGTATATAGTGTTTTCAGGTACAGGTCCTTCCAGCTTCTTCCTGGAGCTCAGCATGCTTTTTATGATTATATCCACCCCTCTGTCATCCCAGCCTTTTTAGATTTATGTCAGAATGATTCCTCTTCTTTTCTTCTGTGAAGGCAATGCTTTGTCAGTGCTCTGTGCTTTGCTCTCCGCTGCATACTTCACCCACCTGACCTGTGCTTTGCAGCTCCCAAGCTCTGCAGAGCTGAGGTTCAGAGTCCGGTGAAGAAATTTTTCCGCTCATGCACATCAAACTGAAAGTCTCTTTTAGAGTGCTGAACTTGAGAACTTGAGCATTTTCTTTCTCTCTTGCTTTTTTTGAGTTTTCCTTGTTCAAAACAAGTCACTCCCTGCCACTTGGCAATCACTTGCCCTTTGCTTTTTGGGAGATCTGGTGGGACAGAGGGCTGGAGCAACTCCCTTAGGAGGACAGGCTGAAGGAGTTGGGGTTGTTTAACCTGGAAAAGAAAAGGCTCAGGTGGGACCTCATAGTAGCTTCTCAATATCTGAAGGGAGTCTACAGAAAGGCTGGAGTAGGACTTTTTAATAGGGTCCGGGATGGCAGGACAAGGAGTAATGGATGTAAATTGCAAGAGGGGAGATTTAGGCTGAGAGAAGAAAGAAGTTCTTTCCTGTGAGGGTGGTGAGACACTGGAACAGGTTCCCCAGAGAGGTTATGAATGTCCTCTCCCTGGAGACGTTTAAGGCCAGGCTGGATGAGGCATTGGTCTAGTGGGAGGAGTCCCTGCCCATGGCTGGGGGGTTGGAACTAGATGATCTTTAAGGCCCTATCTATCCAAACCATTCTTCTATGATGTGTTGAAAAACTCAGTGAGATGAAGGGTGGCTCAAGTGCAGTACTGTGCTTGGAGAAATGTCTTTGCCCTGTGGCTCTTCTTTGGCTGTCATTTCAAAAGGTACATGGAAATACAGAATCATAGAACAGGATCAGAGGATGTGTTGACTTGGAGGGGGCCTTCAAATGCCACCTAGAATCATAGAATAGTTTGGGTTGGAATGAACCTTGAAGATTATCTTGTTCCAGCCCCCCTGCCATAGGCAGGAACATCTCCCACAAGATCATGTTACTTGGTTGCCTTGTCCATCCTGGCCTTAAACACCTCCAGAGAGGGGGAATCCACAACCTCTTGGACAGTGAACAAAGACATCCTGCACTAAATCTGGTTGTTCAGAGCCTCAGCAAGCCTGGCCTTGGATGTCTCCAGGGTTGAAAAGTCCCACCTGGGCTCGTATGATCCAGGAGCTCCTAAGGGGCTTGGTGAGGCATGGCAATGGCTGTAGCTCATGTCAGACATGGAAGAAATCATCAGTCAGCCTCTGCAGGTGTAATCTTTTGATGCCAATATGTATTTACACAAAAAAAAATCCCTAAAAATGGCCTGGACCTCTTCACCTTACCTACATTTACTAGGCTCACTGGGCCTAAAAAAAAGGCTTGCTTTTGCCTCGTGGGGCTCATTTTCCTGGTCTTGTGGTCAAGAGAGAGAGAAGGTGTCCCCAGGATAGAGTTTAGGTAGCAGGCAATAGATGGGCATCATAAGTACTAAGAGCAGCCTTTGTGGATACCTCCTGGTGCCTTGGTAAGCCTGTAAGTCTTTTCATCCTTCTTTATAATCCAGAGACTTTCAATATTTCAGATCTCATCTTAGCATAAAATCTCCATTTCTTCTTGGGAGGGTAAAGGACCAGGACTTTATCACCATTATAGTGACATAAACACAAAGTCAATGCATGCAAACTTACATAGACATAACAGCATTCAGAGCCTCACTGGAATTTAGAGGATCATTTTTACTTTGGGTAAATACTATATTTTCAGCATGTTAGTGTAAAATTGAATTATGTGATTGCAGAAACAAAGCCTCGAATCCAGCCCTGGTTCAGATTTGGCAATGCCTTTGATGGGAAGCAATAAAATGCTATCATTGACTCAAGTATTACTTATTTTACCTCAGTCTTTCTTGCAAAATGCACACATTTCTCAGCACTGCAGCTTGATGTTCCTGGCACAAAGTGATTAAAAATGTGACTCCAGCAACCCTGGTATCTCCTGACAAAATAGACCATGTCAAGGTAGAGAGGGAAAGAATAATTTATATAACTGAGAGGTTCATTTCTCCCCCTGCATTTCAGATCTTTCTATTTAGAATTAATTTCATGGAAACTGCAAAAGGGGAAGGTGATTGTTAGATTACTGAGTGGTTGGACAGGAGTTCAGCTGAGGCAGATTTGATCTCTGCCTGAACCTTTTTGCAAAAATGAAATCGAGTTCATTTTCCTGAAGACCAGTTCAAACGGCAACATTTTAAAATTCTTTTGAATGATTGGAAAGAGCCACATTTCAAAATTTCTCTGGGGGGCTGGACATTTTCTCAGGGCTCTGGTGCTCTGGTGCTGACAGAGTTGCTCTTTCTCAAAGATCTATGTAGCCCACCTTGCCATACACACTTCATGTCAAAATTTAACTACTTCTGTTGTTGCTTAAATGCATTTCAGGTTCTCTTGAAAAGTTCATCCTTTATCACTAGCATTTTAAAAATGAAAAATCTAACTTAACACTGCCAGTCACTTGTGTCAGTCTGTGAGCACTGGATGTAGTGGGTATAAGAAGTGTGTCCAGCAGTGGGATGGGGGCTCTAGGGGAGCAGTTTTAAAATTAGACATTCTTTTGCTTATAATGGCAGAATGTTATATTTATGAACAATAGAACTTAGATGATCTACCCAAATCTCCCATAGCTGCTGTGAAAAATGAGTTTGGTTTGTTTTATAAGTTGACTGTAGGATGAGCTAGGTAGAATGCCCTGCTGCCTGTCTGGCTTGGTCACAGACATAGAATCTTAGAATGCATTGTTTTTGTAAGAGACATTCAAAGGCCTTCAAGTCCAACCCCTTTGTGCAGTGAGCAGGGACATCTTGGCCCAGATAAGGTTGTTCAGAATCTCATCATCCATCCATCCATCCATCCATCCATCCATCCATCCATCCATCCATCCATCCATCCATAATTTCTAGAGTCTGAGAGCAGACTGTGAAGGAGTTTACTGGTGAAAAGTAGATTGGGGATGTTGGAGGTCACCACGCTCCCTGTTGGTGTTTCCTGGTGAAGTGCCATGATTCCAGTTATGAGTGGGGGCCGTGCATAGTTCTATCTGCCTGGAACCACTGTTGCCACGGAACGTGTGACTGTGTTGCATTGGTTTTATTCTGCCGCTCAGAAGCATTCTGATTTACTTTGGCTGTGAAGGTCATGGCCAGCTTTTCGGTCTTCTCTCAGCCTCATCTGACAATCTCTGTAAGGGAGAGGATTCGTCAGATCTGCCCCCATGCTTCCAAATGCCCTCTCTGGCAGGAGAAAAAAGACCTTGAGAAGATGATGAGCAGGTATGAAAGTAGCTCCTTGGGTATCCTGCTGCTCTTCTCCTAGAGGACAAGCAGGGCCTGCAGATGGGTGCCTGAGTTTCCACAACCTCCCTGTAGGCATTTTTCACTGCTTCTCATCTCACAACTCTCATACCAGCACCACTTGTCTTGTAGAGTTAGACAGTGCCAAGGGTGATGTCCGAGATGCTGAGAGAGGTCACGGGCCAGAGCTCACCCCTGATATCAACCTTGTAATTATGACCAAGGTGATGTAAGCATGCTGTTGAGGGGTCAAGCTGTTGAAATGACCACCCCTCATCTTTAAAACATACTATAGAGGAGCTCAATCTCCCTTCAGAGGACAGCTATTTAAGGTAAAACACTGGGTACCTACTGGAAGGAGGTGGTCAGATATCTGGAGGTGATTACCTCCATGAATGAAAGGACTAATATTCCACAACGGGGCTGCATGTGTTTGTGGTGGAGCAGATATTAGGATTTGGAATAAGTATTAAAGAGCACCTCTGCTGTGAGGACAGGCTGAGAGAGCTGGGGATGTTGAGGCTGGAGAAGAGAAGGCTGCACCTGGGAAGACCTCACAGCAGCCTCCCAGTGCCTGAAGGGGCTAGAGGAAAGCTGGGGAGGGGCTGTTTGCCAGGGCATGGAGCCACAGGATGACAGCAATGGTTTGAAACTAGACAGGACAGGATTAGTTTAGACATAAGGAAGAAGTTATTCCCCATGAGGTGGTGAGGCACTGAAAGAGGCATCCCAGAGACGTGGTGAAGGCCCCATCCCTGGAGACATCCAAGGCCAGGCTTGCTGAGCCTTTGAGCAACCTCATCTAGTGCAGGATGTCCCTCTCACTGCAGGGGGTTGAACTAGATGGCCTTTGAAGGTCCTATCCAACCCTATAAGAGTCTCAATTTTCTTTTTATTTTATTGTTTGAGTCTAAATTATCCTGACTCATTTGGGATGATTAAAGTGGGGTCCCAAGCACACAGCAAGATCTCAATGCCAGAGTTTGCTCCTTCATTTCACCACGCTCCCTTAATGAGGAGGGAGGGCATTTACATCACCCAGTGGTCCCATTCAGATGACACAAACTGGAGTCTCCTACTCCAGAATACCAACACAAACCACTGCTGCCCCTAAATTTCAGCCAAGAGAATAAAATTATACAGAATTTTCTTTAGCCCATGGCTTTAAAATACAGCACAGCCTAGTGTTGTGGCATTTCTCTGTTGTAAACTTCAGCTGTAATTACCAGAGACTTTCCAGATCGATATGTTCAGCATTTTAAATTTTAGATACTGATTTAAACGTTTTTCCTATTCTCATTGATTTCCTTTTTTTTTTTGACTTTTTCCATCACAGCCAAGAGGAACACTGATATACCCTGTGTCTGTGGGCACAATGCAATTGGTGTGACAACATCTCCTCTGATGCACTGTAAAACATTTCCAGGCTAAAATAAGTTGTGAGCAAATAAAAAAAAATGAAAAGAAAATAAGGTAATCATCACCACAGCTGGCTCCTGCTGGAGACAGAAATATGGGTTAACAGAAGAGAGGCTTTTCTGGGTGAAATCACTCAAAAATTCAACAATTATCTCTCATGTCCTGTCAGCTGCGAAAATTGCACAGAAAGGCTTTGATTATGGGGTGGAAAAAGGGGAAAGGATGAAAGATTAAAGCAGCTGAAGCACAGGTGATTGATTCCACATGGAATTAGAAACATAGAATCATAGAATGGTTTGGGTTGGAAGGGACCTTAAAGATCATCTAGTTCCAATCCCATTGCCATAGGAAGGGACATCTTCCACTAGCTTTTCCCTGCTCCCAGCTCTCTCCTGGTTGGGACCTTGAGGATTGTGGGGGCTCTTCAAAGGAATCAGAGACGTTGTTACATTCCTGCTCACTCTGCAGGAGTGTTGTGTGATACTTTTGGCTCTGCCCTGCATGCCATTTACTCCAGAAGTCTGAACCTGAGTGCCCCAGACAACTGTTGCACAAGGCCATGGGAGATCCACAGCAGCCACCTAGTGCCTTGTCAGAGCGGCATTAATTGCATCTAAGCCACCTTTATATAATTCATTTCTTAGTTTAACCCAGAGATTAATATTCCTCAGATCCCACATCCATCTACTCTGGTGTTATGCTGTGTTTACTGCTAGAAAAAGATTTGAAATGGTAGTTGAACTGCCCCCCCTCCCACACCAAATCTTCCATTCAGCAAGGGCACAGCTAATACCCTCCTTTTTCCAGTAGCCTAAGTTCAGGAAGAGTTATGATTTGCAGCCTATTATTACTTGGCCCTAGATCTGCACCAAAAGTTTGCATGAAGTGTGCTGAGAGTTACTGCAAACTTGGCACCAAAAACTAGAAATGAAGATAGAAAATCCCAAGCCAGCAGGGAGCTACAATCTTCTCCCTGGTTGTGCACACCTGCATTTACATTTCAAGGGCTAGAACTATTCCATTTATGATTTATAGAACTTCTCCTTCCTAACTAAAGAAAGTTGATCACTAAACTCTTGACAGGCACGTAAATAATTTAATTAAAAAACCCTGTGAACTGGGCTGGAGAAGGGCTTCAGCTTGTGCAATTTAATAAAGTCATATTTAATCCCATACATGACAGGAGATACAGTTTAATGGATTTTTGTGGATTATTGCTATTAGAATGTGGAAATCTAGTATTTAAATCTTGTAGAGTCCATAAAGTTTTATTTGTATGTACATATATATAATATACATAAAATATAATATAAAATACGTATAAATATACATAAATAAAAATGTGTAAAGTGCTTTGCATATGAAAAGATGTATTTATTTATTCCCCTAGTGTGCATATGATTTCCATTATTCTAGGATGCAATTAATGCAGACAGGCCATTTTTGTACATATTTTTGTTTGGAATTAAAAAATCTTTGCACTTGTAATTGCTAAAATTAGTCACACATCTGCACAATTCACCCAAGAGCAAGACTTTCCAGTGGTCTGAGAAGCACTTTTCTCTGTGCTTGACTACTATTTGAATGGGCTGTAGGAGAAACATCTGAAAATAGCAATTAGCTGAAAACAGCTATGAAAAAAAAGCTTCTTTCACTGCCATCACAGCAACAGAAGGCATTCAAATTTCATGAAGTAATTAATATCTAGATGTCTGATGTATATTTTGCCTTCTGTTTTGCATTGGACTACAGATGATGCTGAGCTATTTGTCATGACAGTGATAGATGGTCGTTTCCTCCACCAAATAAAAGTGAGGTCTAACCAAAGTGGTGTCTGATGGCTGTCACACCTCAAAGGTAAGCAAACTTCTCACCATTACACATCGTTTTTCCTTGAGCTACAAATGTTCGTAGGCTTTCATACTATCTGTTGAATCTAATGTGCTAAGGCTGCACCTTGAGGCAGAGGGTCGTCTGGCAGAGCCTGGCATTTAGCTTGGTATTTAGCTGCTATGTCTGCTTCTCACCTTCCCTTCACAGTTTGAGTGGGGGGGTGGGGGGTTTGTGTCTGAGAAGCTGTTGGAAACACAAGCAAAAGGCAGAGAGGTAGAGCAGTGCCGGCTGCTCCTTCTCCTGACATGTGGCAGGACCTTTGCAGCACCTAGAGATGTCTTTCAGGTGGGAGGAGAAGCTGGCTCCTTCCAGGACTCAGGCAGCTGGAGGAAGAGGGACCCTTCCATCCTCAATCCCTTCATGACCCTTTGTGACATTTGTTCTTGTGCTGCTCTGTCCATGTTCTCTCATAACCCCCCCTGGTAGTTCTGGCCAACAAAACCACAGACTTTGAAAAGGTTTTGGAAGATGTTATTTGTTGAGATATTAACTATATGCAGTGCAAAGTTATGCCTTTTTAATGCAAAATAATCTAATCGCCTGCTGGGGCATCTAGTGATAGGATGAGGGGCAATGGTTTGAAACTAGAGGAGGGCAGATTGGCCATCTTCCCCATGAGGGTGGTGAGACAATGCAACAGGTTGCAGTGGTGGTGGAGAGGTGGTGGAGGCTCCATGCAGGCATCTAAGGCCTGGCTTGGTGAGGTTCTGAGCAACCTGATCTAGTGCAGGATGTCCCTGCTCACTGCAGGGGCTTGAATTAGGAGACCTTTGAAGATCCCTTCCAACTCTATGACTCTTTGTTTCTTTGTTCTGTGATCTCCCTGCTGTCTGCTACTTTGGAAGACAGAAGGGCTGGAGGTCTTTTGCTCTGAAAGACATGTACAAATGAAACAGGAAACTGAAACAAGTCCACCAAACAAATACTGAGCAAAGCAACTCTTGAGTTTCATAAACATAGAAGGTCATAGAGCAGAGGAGGCGTTTATCATCCATCATCTCAGCAAGCTAGAAGGTTTCTGTCCTTCAAGTAACTGGTGAGAGACTAAGGCAAGGCTGAGGGCGAGGGACTGGAGCTGAGATCTGCTCCCAGCAGTGACATGGTGTAGGAAGTCAGTCCAACCCAATCAGTTGTCAGGAGGCCAGAATGCCTGCTGGTGGAGTTGAGTATGTAGGTCAGAGGAAATATTACAGATAAATGCCCAGGGCAAATCCCTTCATTGTACTGATTGCTACGGAGCAGTTTCTCAAAGCAGAAAGCGAATTGTTGAGGTGCTTTTATTTTCTCCCTCCTTAGGTGGTAGCAGCAGCATTGTGGTTAGCTCTGTAACAAATCTACTGGAGCAGAGAAGGGGGAAGACTGGTGATATCTGTTGTCTACTGAACAAGGAGTCTGCTTCATTTTTAAACTTCTGACTTGCCCTCATTTGTGTGGGTAATCAATCACTTCCCCACTGGCACAAGCGTTTGTAGGAATATTCAATGCTGTTGTAATAGTTTTGAGTGA
Source organism: Turnix velox (assembly GCA_013400935.1). Classification (NCBI taxonomy): domain Eukaryota; kingdom Metazoa; phylum Chordata; class Aves; order Charadriiformes; family Turnicidae; genus Turnix; species Turnix velox. Next base: position 173,493 of record VZTY01023877.1, on the reverse strand, counting down.
CATACTGACCTGCAATGGAAGGGAAGGGCAAAGTGTCAATTAGTTGCATTCAGAACAATGCCCTACCTCAGATCCCATCTACAATATAGTAAAAACCTCTCTAGGAGCTATAGCCCAGAAGTCTGGAGCCGTGTGGCTTGTATATTGGTCTAATTTGTAAATTTTTTTGTTGTGATCTTGAAATAGGAGCAACTTAGAAGACATCTCGTTACCATGTGGGGCTGAAAAGAACTCTCTGCTGAAAAGAACTGTTTGTGGTATGATTGATCAAAGAGTTGTCCATGATGTAATGTTTTCTGCAGAAGGACATGTCCTCATATCTTTCATTTAAAAGGAAAAAGAAATAGTTTTCACCTTCTGAAAAAATCTCATTTTTGGAATATTCTTGAGTAGCTTAATGAGAGTGAAAGCCTTTATGATGTGTTACAATTTTGTATAAACTTCTAAATTTAAAAAATATATTAAATAAAATTGCCTTAGAGCTGTGAACACTTTCACATCCCAGAGTGATCATCTCATCAGCACCACCTACGTCCTGCGTGCCAGCAACTCCCACTGCATTTGGGCTCCATGTCTTCAAGGGTTTAGTTTGGACCGCAGAGCCCACCCCATTTAGCTATACAGCTCCAGAATATTTGAGAAACCTACTTACCAGGCTTCTAAAATTTTAAATAATTGAGGCCAGCTGGCCCAGTTCATAGAAAATATCCAAGCTTGCCAGATATGCTGCGTCTCACAGAACCACAGAGTGTCAGGGGTTGGAAGGGACCTCAACAGATCAGAGTCCAATCCCCCTGCCAGAGCAGGAACACCCAGATCAGGTCACACAGGAAGGCGTCCAGGTGGGGTTTGAATGTCTCCAGAGAAGGAGACCCCATACCCTTTCTGGACAGCCTGTGACACTGTTCTCTCATCCTGTGTTCCAGCTTGCACCCATTACCCCTTGTCCTACTGTTGGAGGTCACTGAGAAGAGCCTGGCTCCATCCTCCTGGCACTCAACCCTTCCATATAAACATAAATGACGTCACCCCTCAGTCTCCTCTTCTCTAAGCTAAAGAAACCCAGCTCCTTCAGTGTTTCCTCAGAAGAGAGATTCATCATCTCTATGGCTCTGTGCTGGACTCTTTCCAGCAAGCAGTTCCTTGTCCTTCTTCAACTGAGGCCCCCAGAACTCCTCCTGCTGTTGCTGAATTCTTCCAGGTTTTTTTCCCCTGTCTTGCTGAGGCTCATTTCTCATGCTTGTCAGTCAGGTTGTGAGCAATCAGGAGAGGCGGAAGCTTGTACCACCTAACAGCCTTGCAAAACTGAGCTAATAAGATATAGCAGAGCCCTTGAAAGAGCAAAGAAAGTTCAGCACACGATTTCCCAATGACTGTCAGTAGGCATGATGTTCCAGTTTTTGTCTGGAAAAGCTCCCCTAAGTGTAAAGAATTGAGTGGTTTACCTTTTTTTTTTTTTAAACAATTGCCTTTTTTTTTTTTTTAAACAATTTTGAGNACCTTTTTTTTTTTTTAAACAATTGCCTTTTTTTTTTTTTAAACAATTATGAGAGTTTACTGCAGTGCTGGTTTTTGTAGCGTGCTGGGATTTTCCCACTTCTGTTTTGTTTTGCTCAGCTCACAGGTCTTCTTTGCCACCTGTGAAATTTAGGACAGGGTGTCTGAGCAATGGTCCACACACAGTGTCATCTTGTCTGTGCAAATTATCCCAACACCTCCAAAGAAGGTGAGAAAATGATCAAATGGCTGATCATAGGCTACTTGTCTCTTCTGTGAAAATCCTTATCTCTCATAAGCTGTAGCTTTTCCCTTTTTATTGTTTCTCTTGCCCAATTTAAATGTGAACAGTATCATAAATTTAAATGGCTGATCCCATAAAAATTCATTAATTCTGCTCTGTGCCAATGAATTCTACAGCTTTAGTTATGCATTTTAAATTTTCTCCATTACTTTTACATTTATTCTTAAATGCTCATGTACTGTGAAAACAAGCAATCCATCCATCTTGCACCTTGTTTTCTTCTTAAGCTTTTAAGCTCTTTTGAAGTTTTTATCAAAAAACATTCAGTAATCATTATCTGCCTCTTCCTACAGCCCTTTTTAGAGAGAAGGACCAGTCTTGCAATGCCACATATTTTCTGGTGATGTCCTTTGCACTCTCTTGGGCCCTTTGTTTTCTTTGATTGCTGTTGAAAAGTGCTTTTGTCTCTAGCTAAGAGTGGTATGTGAGATGCCACATTTTGCAGTAACTGTGTGTAGTTTAAACTAGAGCAGGGCAGGTCTAGCTGACACATCAGGAGGATGTTCTTCACCATAAGGGTGGTGAGACACTGGAATACGTTGCCCAGAAGAGGTGGTGGAGGCCCCATTAATGCCTGGAGACATCCCAGAACAGGCTTGCTGAGGCTCTGAGAAACCTGATCTACTGCAGGATGTCCCTGCTCACTGCAGGGGGGATTGGACTAGATGGCTTTTGAAGGTCCTCTCCAACTCTTACGATTCTATGCCACTTGGATGATTACTGAGGTGTAGATGTCATCTGTTGGCAGCTGCTCAGTAAGAAACTTCATCCTGAAGCACAGCCTGTGGTGTGGGAAGGAAGGGATGGAGGAGGGAAGGGAGGGAGCAGCAATGAGACCTCTTCACCAAAAGGCTGGGAGATTCTGGAGTACAAAATACATATTGGTTATGCTTGGCACTGAAAGAGTGAATTTGGCTTTGCCCAGGCTGAGCACTCTGCTGACACTCTTGTTTCTTGAGAGTCTTTGATAAAGATTTTGTTCTCCAGCTGGATGAAAAATGTTTTAATGTTTCCCTTTGATGCCTCTTAAAAAAAAATCCTCAGAAATTACCACTGAGAATGACTCTTCTATTCCCAGATTCCTCTTGAAGCCTGTTTGAGGGAAGGAAATGGGTTCTCTTACTGCAAGTTGAAGATTATTTTAGCACCAGTGTCCAGAGCTGGAATTGCCCTGGGAAGGATTTCCTCAAAGCTGGATGAGGCAGTGAGCAACCTGGTCTAGTAGGAAGTGTCCCTGCCTATGGCAGGAGGGTTGGAACTAGATGATCTTTAAGGTCCCTTTTAACCCAAACCATCCTAGAATTCTACAGATGAGATTTGTGTCAACCTGATGCTTGTGCTGTGCACAAACCACCTCAGATCTCTTGTTGACTGTTAGTTATCCAGATGGTCTATCACAGCTCACTGAATCTATTGATTAAGAAAATGAGGCTCCAGCCACCCACTGACAGAATATAAATTGTCTAAATTTGTTCTTCTGCAGCATTGTATTAAAGGAATATATAAATATTTTAATACTAGCTATTTGCCTCACATTTGTTCAACACAATGCACTTGTGTAGAATTTAGAAAAACTCCATTTCTTTTTCATTGAGGAAAGTAAATTATATAATTCTACCTATATATTAATATGTTATATGTTTTAATGTATGATACATAAATACACATCTTTTATATGTACTATTTAAGTAAATATATTTTTAATATATCTAAATAACTGAGATGCTATTTCCATAGAATCATAGAATGGTTTGGGATGGAAGAAACCTTGAAGATCATCTAGTTTCAACCCCCCTGCCATAGGCAGGGGCACCTCCCCCTAGCCCAGATTGCTTAATGCCTCATCCAGCCTGGCCTTAAACACCTCCAGGGAGGGGGCACCCACAACCTCCCTGGGCAACCTCTTCCAGTGTCTCACCACTCTTACCGTAAAGAATTTCTCTCTTATATCTAGCCTGAATCTCCCCTCTTCCAATTTACATCCATTATTTCCAGTCCTGCTATCACATATCCTATTAAAAAGTCCCACCCCAGCCTTTCTGTAGCTCCCTTCAGGTATTTCTAAGCTACTCTGAGGTTCCTCCTAAGCCTTCTGTTCTCCAGGCTGAACAACCCCAACTCCTTCAGCCTGTCCTCAGAAAGGAGATGCTCCAGCCCTCTCATCATCTTCGTGGCCCTCCTCTGGACCCGCTCCAACAGCTCAATGTCCTTCAACTTGCTTTTTACCTCCTGGGTGTAATTTTAAGCCAACCAGCAGCTCCAGCAGCCTCGTGCTCGGCACTCTGGTGGACGAACCAGACTCCTGATGCTCCAAATGAAACCAAAACAACAAATCACCATCCAACCCCATCTTCAAACTCAGCAGCACATCAGTATTTCTGCAGCACCTGAGTCACCATAATAGTTTTGAACAGACTGAGAAAGCAGCCCAATGGTTTAATGTCTGAAAAAGTTATGAATGTGCAGGGTTCTCTAAGCTCAGAACTCCTTTCTCCACAGCAGGCCTTTCTTGGGTATGTTTGTTCATTTGAAGCCACTGGAGGAGATCTCTGTTGATGAGATGAAAGTCTCCTGAAAGCTTTTTCTTCTGTGCTTTTTTAAAAAGTGGATGTTTAAAAGGGAACATCTCAAGAAAAGAGCTTGACCATTCATTCTCTGAAGTCATGGCAAAGCAAGGTCAGTGCAAGGAAGAGGCTGTGGTGACTCAGGTTGTTCACGATTGCTTATCAAGCTGTGGTAACTTGATTAGGAACCCAAGCACCCAGCTTCTGCCACCAAAGTCACCTTCTCACGGGGCTCACTCCCAAATAAAATCACTGATTTTTTTCTAACAGCTTGAATCATAGAATCAGAGAATGGTTTGGATTGGAAGGGACCTCAAAGATGAATCCAGCTCCAACCCCCCTGCCACAGGCAGGGACACTTCTCACCAGAATATTAGCACCCACAGACCCATTTCATGGTCTGTAGACACCAGGTCTTTAGGTTGCACCCAAACTCTTTTTTGGTGTCAGGCTGAAAGGAAAAGACCTCAGGAATTTTCTGAGGATGCTTTGCTCAGGTTTGTCTTCCTGCTGTGTGAGGTGACAGGAGTTGTAATAGTTTGTGTGGCAATTTCTCTAGGGAAAAGCACAAAAAGTAAGCAGCCAAAGAGAGAAAAACAAATTTCAAAGAGTTGCTTTGGATATTTTTGTCCTTTTATCCATCATTTTACTCTGAAGATGGAAATTGTCCCATATGGCTGAACTACTCACATCTTCCCCCACTAGGAAGCAGATCCTTGCGGAGTGAAAATTGGCTTCAGATCTTGAAGTATGAAATTGAATTTTTTTTTTTTTATTTTTAAATATGTATTTCACATCTTAGGTATTTGCATATCTTTGAGGCAGAAAGAAGTAATTTGATTGAATTTCTCATCGCCGAGCAGAGCTTTAGCAGCTCAAAGACATCCAATGCAAATGGCAACTTCCTGCAAAAAAAGCCTCACCAGATTCAACAATTCTCATACTCATTTAGGACTCCTACTGGCCAGTTTTAATGACTTGCCTCTCACTGGTGTTTGCATTTGGCATTTTTAAAACAAAATAAAAACATAGGAAAGAATAAAACAATTTGAAGAGCAGAATGGCCAGAATGGATGAAGCATTGAGCAACCTGGTCCAGTGGGAGATGTCCCTGCCCATGGCAGAGGGGTTGGAACTAGATGATCTTTAAGGTGTCTTCCAAGCCAAACCATTCTATGATTCTGTGTAAAAAATGTCCCAAAAATAGGCATTTTCAGGAATGATTTTCTCACCCATTGGAGAGTCCACAGTGACTCAGGTCACCCACAGGACTGTCCACTCTTCTACTGGGATATCCAAAAACCCACACAATGAAATTTGTAGAGTTCCTGATTGAATCAGAACAAAATCTACATTGTTTTAGCTTCCTTCCAAAGGTTTATTTTGCAGTCACTGTGTATGGACATGGTTGATCACACACATACAGTTACTCGTATAAACACCATTGCACTGCTGTGTCACAGACAGGAGAAGAGAACACAGAACCACACAGAACTCCCTAACATACCCAAGAGCTGTAGACAATCTGCTACATTCATCTTGAAAAACCAAATTGCTGATTTTTTCCATTGTGTCCTCTCATTGCTGGAGAAGCCATAGCAGCAGTAATAAATGGGAAAAAAAAACAAAACAAAAAACCACTCCACATTATGGAACTACTTGAAGAACAACACAGGCTCAGAGATGAGAAAGTTAATGCAGTACCAGCAGCTCTGAAGTTTCTGAGGAAACTTTCCCAGCCAGAGGAATCAGAGGAGACTGCAGCCACTTTCCCTGGACAGTGAACAAACCACCTGCACCGAAACATATCATCTGGAGACTGGAATTGTTTTTAACTTCCACCATGGGCTGAAGGAAACAGCTGGTGAGATGAGTAACCCGTGTGCCACAGTGCACTTAGAATCATAGAATGCCTTAAGTTGGAAGGGACCTTCAAAGATCATCTAGTCCAACCTCCCACAGTGAGCAGGGACATCCTGCAACTAGGTCAGGTTGCTCAGAGCCTCAGCAAGCCTGGCCTTGGATGTCTCCAGGGATGAGGCCTCCACCATTACTTTGGACAGTCTGCGCTAGTGCCTCACAATCCTCATGGGGAAGAACTTCTTCCTCATGTCTCATCTAACTCTACCCTGCTCTAGTGTTGGCTACCCCTTTGGAGGCCACCATATTGAAAGGCAGCATAATCAGCTTGTAATGCCTGTAATGTGGGCTCAGAAACACCAGTAAGTTCTAAAATTCTCATAATTCTCATAATGAGCATAGAATCATAGAATGGTTTGGGTTGGAAGGGACCTTCAAGATTATCTAGTTCCAACCCCCCTGCCCTGGGCAGGGACACCTTCCACTAGACCAGGTTGCTCAATGCCTCAGCCAGCCTGGCCTTAAACACCTCCAGGGAGGGGGCCTCCACAACCACTCTGATAATGGATTCCACTCCTTCCCCTTTGCCTCAGATCCCATCATGCCATGTCAGCAGCTCCAACTGCAAAGTAAGATAATTCTCAGTTTGAATGACAGGGTTTGAACCTGCCAGCGCCACCTCTTCCTGGCATTTAGATTTAACTTTTACAGAGCCATTCGCATCACCAGGCTCAGGCTACACAAGGAAGAAGCAGCTAAAGCCATAGAAAGATGCTATTTGTAATGAATGAAATGTGCATTTCCTAGATATATAGTTTTACAAGTGATTATAAGGAGACATCTCTCTTCAGGTCTTCTCCCTAGTATCTAATTCTCTGTCGATGATCTTTTGAGGTCCCTTCCAATCCCTGATCTTCGGGGATTCTGTTTAGGGGTGGTTCCTGTGGGGTCTCCTTCTCTGCAGACATTCAAACCCCACCTGGACATCTTCTTGTGTGACCTGGTCTGGGTGTTCCTGCTCCAGCAGCGGGGTTGGATTAGATGATCTCTCCAGGTTCCTTTCAATCCCTGACATTGTTTGATTCTATGATTATCAGTTGGTATGATCCTGACTCACCCTGTTTCCTACCAGTAACACCAGTATAATGACTCCAATTTTTCAGTCTTGATTCTCTTGCTTACAGATATTTCCATTTTCTTACTTGCTGCTGCACGTCTATCCCAATAAAAACCCATAATCCTGTCAAAAAAGGCACAGATCTGATTTTCTTCTAGTGAAATTGCCCTATTATGCAGCTTACCATGTGTGCAGTAAATATGCCACATATAAATAAATCACAGTATAAAACCATATATGTCCTTTAGTAGCAATAGCTGAACATCTGGGTCTCTGATTTTAATTTACAGTGGAAATTACAGTGTCAAACAAATCCAATAAACAGCTTAACACTCAGGAAAATAGAAAAACCCACAAATATTAGAAAGCAATTCCCCATTCTCTATGTATGAAAATACATAATCATATATATTTCTCCATTTGGAATATATATGAGTATATATTTCTATATTTCAATATATATGAGTACATACATCCTTTTTTTTTTCTCCTTCAAATACCTCTAAATTTATCAACTTCTCTATAAGTAAATATAACATGTGCAAGAAGCTGGCTCTGCTTAAAAGCTTCACTTCTTGTGCCTCAGTCCTAACTGAGAGCAGCCCTAAGACTTGCTGAGTTTTCATTTAAAACAGTTTTTAATTTAAAAGTGCTTATTATCCCCCTCAGCATCCAGAAGACTCAAGGAGAACTATTATCAAAATTACAAACTAAAAGGATGACGTTCATTAAGAAAGAAATCCCCCACAGAAGGGAATGGATCACCTAACTCTTGACAGCCTGCTGAGACTTTCCACCCCAAAATTAAGCAGGCTCTGAGGAACAGTTTTACAAAATGCTAAGTATCTCAGAAACTTATGAACAGAATTTAATGCCCAACTGAAAATCAGAGTTTAAGTAAGAAAAAGGCACATGATTTCCTTGAGACATCTGAGTGTTAAGAAATGACATGTGAAATTTTGCCACCTAAGACTTCTTTTTAAAGGGAAAGCAAAAAAAACCCCAAAAAACAATAAAAAACAATGAAAACATCTCATCCCTTAAAAATCTTGGCTTTTGATTCTTTTTTAATACTAAGTCCTACACATACAATCGGAGCTTTCTCACCCCACCATGAGATTTAGCGTTCTTTCCATATTAGAGGTTCTATACTAATTCTTAAACCATGTAATTAAAAAAATATATATACTTATACCCACTGAAATGCAGATTTAGAAAATCCAGAAACCAGAGGCAACTCTATTACTAGTCAATGAGGATTTACAAGAGGAACAGGGAAACCCTGTTTGTGAGAAGCTGGGAGATGTCGAGAAAATCAGATGAGCTGGGAAAGGAATGGGAGGTCAGGCAAGTGTCAGGAGCCTCCTTTGAAGTCCTCAGTTCTCACCTGAAACTTTAATGACATATTGGGAAAGGCAGAGAAATGTGAGTTGGGACCATTTCAGGTTCACTTGCATCGATTCCTAGCAGACCTCTACTAGGATTTTTTCCTCCTCCTTGTCTCCTCCTCAGGGACTGCACTCGCATCTCTCCATGAGCACACAGGGGGGCTCAACTAGGTGCTCCTCACAACCCCAGCTCCCTAATGCCACTTCTCCAAGTCTATATTCCTCACCACAGCATCCATTTCACAGATGCCCATGAAGATTTGACTCTTACTTATTCAATCATAGAATCATAATGTTGGAAGGGACCTTCAAAGGCCATCTAGTCAAACCCCCTGCAGCAAGCAGGGACATCCTGCACTAGATCAGGTTGCTCAGAGCCACAGCAAGCCTGGCCTTGGATGTCTCCTGGGATGGGGCCTCCACCACCTCTCATTTCCTCAGCCTGGCTGCTAACAAATTCACCTGGACTCACTTAAAACACATCCAAGGGGGAAGCAGTTCATGCCTTCACATAAAAAAACACAAGTTGTGCATTGCTACAAACATACTGAATGAAAAAAACCCCATGTTTTTCCCCCCATCCCCTGGAAGAACATCCTGGGTTTACACGTTCTCTTTCTTGGTTCCCCCACTGTCCACTGAAGAGGTGAAGTTTGTCTCCTGTTCTGTGCTCGATTTCCTCTCTCCTGGGTAGTGGTTCATTTCTTGCATTTCTAGGGAGACTTTATTCCTTTTGGCAAATGCTTGGCTGATCTCCTGAAGTGTCTTATTTTTGGTTTCAGGCAGGACAAAAAACAGGTAGGTGGCTCCTGCAAAGCAGATACCGGCGAACACTAGGAAGCAGTAGGTCTGCAAACCACTCTGTGGACAGAGAAGGGAGGAGATGGTCATTACACAAGAAATAAAATTAAGGGGTAAAAAAAAAGGCAACATTAGAAATTACTTGAGAGAAAGAAAATAACAAATGGATGCTATGGAGCAATTTTTAACCAAGTGCTGGCAGTTGTGGCAAGTCGGAGTGCTGAGAAGTTAATGAAAATGCATGAATCTCTAGTTCTTCCAACACCGCCTGTGATGGAAAAGCAGGTTCCTTGGCATGGAATCTGCAATCTGGGTGATGCTGGGAGACAGCATCTGGGCTGGGAGTGAATACAGGCATGGTGGGGAGAGCAGGCAGCAGCAGGGCTCCTCTGAGCAGCACAGTTTCCCCAAGACTCACGCCAGTGGTGTGTTTCTGGAAGGAAGACAGATATTTCAACAGGTCCCACCTCACAATTTCCAGGCAGGAAAAAAAGATATGAGCTTTTATGATGCCCATGCATTATCGGATGGGAGGACTAGAAACAACGGATGTAAATTGGAAGGGGATAGATTTAGACTCAACATAAGAAAGAAATTCTTTACAGTGAGGGTGGTGAAGCACTGGAACAGGTTACCCAGAGAGGTTGTGGATGCCCCCTCTCTGGAGGTGTTCAAGACCAGGCTGGACATGGCACTGAGAAGCCTGATCTAGTGGGAGGTGTCCCTGCCTATGGCAGGGGGGTTGGAACTCGATGATCTTTAAGGTCCCTTCCAACCCAAACTATTCTATGATTCTATGCACCTGTAGGGAACACATGGGAGAACCTGTAGCAGCAAGGGCCATCTGCGCCACAGTAGTTTGAGATTTGCAAAATAAAGAAGGGGAAAAAAACCCAAAACAACATGGCAGATATTTATGTCATTTCTGAAGTTACTGGAGCATACAGAAGAGAAAAGAATGAATAAAATCTAAAAAACCCACTTTTTTTCATGCTACGAAATGGCATAAGAAATATGGGACCTTACAGAAGAGAAAAAAAACAAACTATAAAATCTAAAAATCCACTTCTTTCATGCTAAAAACTTCTGTGAGAATTAAATGAAAACTAAGCACAGGCCATATTTAATTCCATTTTCTTTCACTGCAAAGAACTAAGGAGACACAAAGATGCTGATTTATAAACTGATTATCCTAGAATCACAGGGTTGGAAGGGACCTTCCAAGGCCATCTAGTCCAACCCCCTGCAGTGAGCAGGAACATCCTGCACTAGATCAGGTCACTCAGAGCCTCAGCAAGCCTGGACTTGGATGTCTCCAAGGATGGGTCCTCCACCACTTCTCTGGGCAACAGGCTCGAACTGACCGGTTGGAGCTTCATTTCACTTCATTTCTTGCCTGGTTGTTTAATAACTTTCTGTAACATTTCCATAACAGAGTTTTGAAAAACATTTGCTAATTACAACATTGCCAGTTGCAAGCTGTTGAACTAGGATAAGGTCTGGGATTGTGGTTCTAGTGAAGCTCCTGTCACCCTTTGAGGAAACCTCCTTCCCTCCTCTATTATTTCCCTCACTCTTTGCCCTGAAATCAAACATCCAACAATCTTTGATTTGTTTTTATTAACAAGGCTGAATTGAAGCAAAAGGGCTATCTAAATCTCCTAAAAATAAAGCTACGTTTCCCTGATGTCTTGTGTGAGATCATGAAGAGAGGCCAGAGCCCTCAAACATCATCATCCCAGGTGATCATGTCAGGCAGAGCTTAAAATCACTTGGCGCACAGAGGAACCACTCCCCATAGATATATAGTGATACACACATATTTACAATGGCCATTAAAGCCTTGTATCTGAAATAATTAAGACAGAGCTAGACAATGAGATAACCCTGAATTTCCCCATTTTTCTAACACAACTCCCATCACACTTGTAGCTCAGGGTTCATGCAATTCCTGGAACTATTTTTATGTTCCACTTGCTCAGGACACATCATACACAGTGTGGAAGGAGAATATGGATTTGAGCGTGGAACAAGAAATAAATAAATAAAAAACAACTAAAAGAACACAACTCTTTTCTAAATCTGCTTTTTAATACCACTCCTGATTGCCAGACTGCCCAGTCATAGTGTTTGCCATGGATAATTCATTACTTGCTTCAGCCCTTCCCCTCCTGTCTGTAACAGGAAAAGGCTGGAAAGTAATTTTTTAATAATTTTTAAAAACAAATTTAAATTTTTTTCTGAATCCTAGAAGCCTGAACGTGGCAACCACAAGACAAAGAGAGCAGGGATGATGAGGGGCTGGAAATGTTCCAGCATGGAAATAGATAGAACTTTCAAGCTCATACAGAGGCAGAAGCAAATGGATATAGTGCCAGGGAGAAAAAATAATTTCACAGTGTCTCATAAATCATTCTGTCATGTTAAAAATTCATATTTTGTATCTGAATCTTCTGCATTTGGAATGGTTATTCAGCTGGATGGCAGAGCTCCAGTCTGGAATTGTGTATTTCCCTTTTAAAAATCTTCTCTATGATGAAAACAAATCATTAATTCCCAGTATGAATGAGCCTGTCAATCAGGTGCCACAAGTTACCTGGGCCTCTTGGTGGTGCAGCCACAACTTTATCCCTTCTTTCCTATTACAGTTTATTTCTTTCCATATCAGCATTTATTATCTCCTTTGATTCATGTCTCCTTAAACCTTTTCTAACTGAACAGAACTCTGCCATGACACCAGACTTCATTTGCAATTATTTTACATAATGCATTTATATTTCTTGGTAATAAGCTTCCTCTCCTTAATTCCTTTGGAATTCCCTTTAGAAGCAGCCCCCAAGGACCTCCAACTGAAGTTCCACAGAGAATAAGTTAAATTTTGCTACAAAATGGGATTGTGGGAAGAGACCAAGATTTTACACTCCTGGTGCTTGGAAGAATTAGCAGAAAAGAGCACAAATTCCCAGCCAGGAACACTGCAGGGTGGTAACAAAATGCCTTTCCCTCCCCATCCAGTCTTCACTCCTAGCATTTCCTTAAAGCTGGCTATTATTTTACACTCAGAGGAAAAATAAACCCTCATATTCATAAGTCTTTCATAATTCAGAGTTCAACTCACATAATCCAAAACTACACTTGGCACAGAAGAACATCACATCTTAATTAGATTTCTTCTTATAAGCATGAAACACTCCTCCTGCACCTCCCAGCATGATAAAGGATGTGGGACAGAAGTACAGGACAAAGCAGCAAGAAAACATTAAAAACCAAATCCTAACTGACTAGAAATCCTTCGTGGGTGGTATACAGCTCAGCCTGGCTGTTTAATTGATTTTTACCTATTGATTTCTATATTCTATAGACGTTATGGGTGGGACAGTTAATAGATTGGCCACAGCACACCTGATGTGACAATCAAGGGATCCAGAAGGAAGGATGATGTGCTGAGAAAAGGAAATATGCTGAGTTACTGAGTGAAAAGGTACTGGCAGACAGCTCAAACAGGAAAATGGATCTGCCTTTATGTTCCATGAAATGCCTTATACTTTCTCTTGTTTGTATCACATCATATATTATTTCTATGGTGCCCACAAAGCCTGTATCTCTCCTATATTCTTTGAAATCTGTAATCTCCAAATCCACAGTCTCTCTTTGTTGTTTTACTCCTTCCAATTTGGTAGATTCTCAGAGACGGTTCTGTTGCCACACTAGAGTAAAAATGCCAGAATTCTGCTGAACTTGGGCTGGGATGGCAGTGAAAAACTAAGGAAGAACTTCAAAGTATTTGGTGGCAAAGCACAGATACTCTGCAACTGTGTGTTTGGCCCAATGGACATGGTCTCAAGGTTCTTTACTGACATGCATTCTCAATGATACCAAAATAAACACTGTTTGTCAGGGCATGGAGCAATAGGATGAGGGGCAATGGTTTGAAACTAGAGCAGGGCAGGGTTAGATGAGACATGAGGAAGAGATTCTTCCCCATGAGGGTGGTGAGACACTGAAACAAGCTGCCCAGAGAGGTGGTGGACGCCTTCTCCTTGGAGATTTCCAAGCCTAGTTTGCTGAGGCTCTGAGCAACCTGATATCCCTGCTCACTGCAAGGGTTTGGAATAGATGGCCTTTGAAGGTCCATTCCAACCCTATGATTCTGTGATGACTCATTCTGGGGGTTGAGGAGAGGAGGGTGACAGTGTGACTGATCCATCCTGTCCCATCCCATTTCTTTGTGAAATTATTTCACTAATCCTGTGGGACAGAAGACTCAGAGTTCAAAAACTGAATGCTTGTGTCCACCTGCAGAGGAGTCTGACTCGTAATAAAAATTCCCATACCAAAAGAGCCAGAGGGAGAGGTTTCTCTCTACAAATGAAGGGCATCATTCCCTGTGTGACATCTTGCCAGAGCTAGGAAAGCATTTCTTTAGCAATAGCCAGCCCCAGGCTTTACAGACAGGGTCAGAAGGAAGATAGAACAAAGTACTACAAGAGTCTATTGCTTTGTAAATGTTTTTCTCCCAGCTCTCCTTCAGTATGCAGGAACATCCAAGGTTCAAAGTTGCCCAAAGTTTCAGGTGATTTCCAGAATAACAACTGCTCTGTCTCATGATAGGCTCAGAGACACTTGTTCAGTGTTAAGGTCAGGTACTCAGGCAAAGGTCCTTCAAAGGTCCATGGTTTACTGAAGGTACACCTTGCCCCACCAGGGAAAAACAGACACATGTACTGATCCAATCTCCCTGGAAAGCACCTTGGCTACTTACACCCTGTTCCTTACTAGCCAGAGGGCTAATTAAGCCACTCTGAAGCAGGATTTAGTAGTTTTTTCAAGGCTGGTGATGGCTATTGCACTATCTAAAAGTTAAGCATAAACTCCTAATGTCATCTGTTTTCACACCAGCTTTCTAAGTTGGTAATAAATACAGCATTTCTGGGATTGCTCAACCAGTTGAATTTTTAATTACTCTTTTTTATCTAGCTTATTTTATGGAGCTCATCCAGGATTTCTTCATTTTCTCCCCTTTGAGGGGAACTTTTTGCCATTTCCCTTAATACAGGCTATTTAACCACAATTACTTTAAACAACAGAAGTATTTGCAAGAGCTTAAAAAGGCTTGAGTGGGGGAGTCCATGCATAGCCTTCTGTGCACTCTTTTGTTACTGAAGTTCTTGTACTGAGTAATAATAAAAGCCAATGGGTATCATCACACAGTAAGGAAATAATAAGGAAAACTAAAAGACAGCCTTGCTAGGTAAATGATTCTCAATGCACAAGAAGGAAAATCTCCAGAGTGAAAATAAGGAAGAAACAGAGCAGAATTAGAGGAAAGCCTCCAGTAATCAATACAATGACTCAGAAGAAATCTGACTTCACAGATAGAAATAAATAAGTTTGAGAAGAAGCAAATAAACACACATGTAGGATCTTTACATGGTACTAGTAAGCAATGTGAACAAAGGCTCCAAGTCATGTAGCTCCTGTGTCCCATCTGATACTTATCTCCATCTGGACCTCAGATCCAAGCAGGTTATTTTTTCAAGACAAATCAGTTTTCCCAATTTCTAGCCAGTAGCAATTTGTACTTCATTTCCTTCAGATGCTGTCTACCCTAACATAAGCAAAAAGCTTATATGAAGAAGACACATAGAAATTCAAAGAGTCTTTGTATTCCTTGCTTCAAAAGGCAGTAAATAAAAGCATTCTCTATTTGGAGGACATGGTGTCCATCCAGTTATTTGTCCTCCTTCTATGTCATCTCAGCATCTGCCTCTCAGTATCAGCATCAGCCAACCAAAGCATCAGTGCCCATCTCCCACTCAGAACACAAGAGTTCAACCTCCACCTGCCAGCTCAGGAACTGAGTGATTTTAAAAGTTAATTTTAAAGGTTTTCCTAATATTTGCTATGACTCAGAAGAAGCTGTCACCTTGCTTTGAAAATACACACAGTTATGGGAAAGACTCCAAAGGGGTGTGAGAGGACAGCCCCCAGACTTTCCAGCAGTATCTCAGATATTACTGAAGTCAGCCCATATCCAGAGATCTGTTTGCCCATCATTAAAAGCACATCATTTTCCAAGCTCAATGACCTGGACAAGAACTAAAGAGGTAATTTCTGTCAGTCACTTGGTTCCCTAGGCTGAGGAGCCAGGCGCTCATCTATAATTTAAGCTTTTAAGTCTTCACTAAGGTGTGAGTGCTCACCTCTGGAACCTATAGCACTACCTATATCTGCTTTATCAACATGTCCTAGTTATCAATTCTATGGATACAGAGAAGAAAAAAGATGATGGAGGATAGATACAACTATTATGATTCTGTATTCCAAATCTGTTTCCTTGTAACTGGATAAAACATTCAAACTGCACAGTGACATTTATTAGTCTCTCCAAAAATGAGATACACTGCATCATTGCTCTGCCAGAGAGCTGCAAAACATCTCACAGTTTATTGCTCTTACTCCCTCGGACTTGCTACAGAAAAGCTGCAAGAGAATGATGCCTTTGTCTCCTATTTTGGGGTAACACAAGTTTCTCCTGCAGCAGAGGTAAAAGGTAGGGGAGAGGAGGGGAAATCATTGCAGTCCTCAAGGACTGTATGTAGATCTGGCAAGGTGATAAAGAGGTTCCTCCCACTTCTAAATGAACCCTACTTAGAGGATTTCTTTTTTCCTAGGAAATTACATTAGGAATTCAGTCATTTGTCATTTCGATCAGGAATTGCATAATTTTTTAAAGTACTATTATGGTGTGGAGATTCCATTGGTCACTTCCCCAGCTAATGATTTCAAAACTACTAATGATTTCAAAACGCTCTTTCTACATCGAAAGTCTCAAACTCCTGCTGGGAGTTAAATCATCTTTCCACTTAGTGGACCTATAATCATAACTGGGTATTCCTCTGTGATCCCTCTGGTTATTGGAAATGTTTCTGTTAGGAGGAAAGCCCAAGAATAAATTGTTCTGGAAAATTACTGGTGGGATAAAGAGGGAAACAGAGGAGCATTAAAGATGCAGCTGGTCTCTGTGGAGCACAAAGGCAGAAAAGGAGGAGTCTGAGGGGTTAGTTCTGAGTAATGAGATGGAGCAACCAGGCAGAGGCATCATCTTGTTAGAGCACATCCATCCCACTGAAGGCCTGTTGAGGAGGGATGTCACCAACATTGGCAAAGGGCAGCAACCAGTGGCAAACATGGCATGGTACTGTTTGCCAGGGCATGGAGCCACAGGATAAGGGGCAATGGTTTGGAACTGGAGCAGGATAGGGTTAGATGAGACATGAGGAAGAAGTTCTCATGGTGAGACACTGGCTCAGGTTGCCCAGAGAAGGGGTGGAGGCCCCATCCCTGGAGACATTTAAGGCCAGGCTTGCTGAGGGTCTGACCAACACGATGGAGTGCAGGATGTCCCTGCTCACTGCAGGGGGTTGGAGATGGCCTTGGAAGGTGCCTTCCAACTCCACACATTGTATGACTCTGTGATTCAGTGAGAAATTTGTCAAGATCCTCGGATGGTTCTGTTCAACAGAAGATTAAATAAACCAAAATTTACAAGAAATAAAGAACCTGATGGCTGAAGGGTGAAGTCAGCCTTTTAAATTTAAGCCAGCCTTTTACATTTAACACAGAAATAGATGTGATTAAGAATTCATCCCTGAATATCCTCTTGAGAAGAATGAAATCCACAATAAACCTTCAGTGGTAACTGAGTAGTGTAGGTGTGAGAAACATTTTAGAGCAACTAGAAAATACCAATGCACAAGGAAGTGCTACTTGCCTACACGGACCCTAAACCAGACAAGAATATACAGGTTCTTCTAGTTGTATTTGTAGGGTTTTTTTTTTGGTAATGAGTCACTAGTGCCAAAGGGAAAATTATCTGTTTCCTCTTATTATCCAAAAAAGAAGGAATATATGAAACAGTAATAAGCTTACAGGAGGATGACTAATACAGCCTTGAAGGCCTTCAGGTTAAAGATTCTTCAGATTTTCATGGATGCTTGATTCTTGCCCAAGTTGTCCTGAAATTCATAAGGTTCTCTCTGATATGTCAGAGAAGTATAACACTTTCTGATCCTTTTTAGCTGAAGAAAAAGAGTCACCTTTTCTCCCTCCTCCATTGTTCAGTTAGACTATATACAGTATTTCTAGGTTTGCAAACTTTTACTCCAAGCTCAGTGCAATTTTTGCTGTTTCTTCCCCTTAATTTTCCACCATTTTTCAGGATTATTTAACCCAAACCATCATTGTTTGTCAGAGCATGTAGTGATAGAACAAGGGGCAATGGGTTTAAACTAGATGAAACATCAGGAAGTTATTCACCATGAGAGTAGTGTGACACTGGAACAGGTTGCCCAGAGAGGTGGTGGAGGCACAAACACTCAAGGCCAGGCATGCTGAGCCTCTGAGCAACCTGATCTAGTGCAGGATGTCCCTGCTCACTGCAAAGGGTTGGACTAAATGAACTTTCAAGGTCCCTTCCAACCCTATTATTCTAGTTAGAGTTAGGCTGATGGTTGGACTCAATGATCTAGAAAGTCTCTTCCAAGCAAGGGGATTCTATATCAAGTTCTCAGATTAAATCCACTTGCTAGAATGAATAGCATTGTAAGAGTAATTAGTACTTCGCCCCATTGTTTGTTTTAGCCAATGGAAGTTCTCAGATGAAGTGCAACAGACATTTATTTTTGGTGTTGTTGTTTTGGTGAGTATATAAGTTTTAGTGAGTAATTCCAGGTATTTCACTGTGAGGACTAAGCTCATCTCTGTGGTTAGATTCAAGCATTCACTTCAATAATTACACTGTAAGTATTCTGTAAGTCCTCCGGGTTGCTATGCAGATTAATCCATCACATCAATTAGGCTTTGAATTGACTTCACAAAGAGAATTAAAAAAAGAAACAAGCCTTTTACACAGGGAGCAAAAGCAGCAATACCTGTTAGTAGGGCAGCTTAAAGGAGAACCTCCAACAACACTCCTTTGTGTTCTATGTGTCTTCTTCATAGCAGCATGTGTTCTTAATCTAGACTTGAACTTGCAGCATTTAAAAATTAGACTAATGACAGCAGTGGTTATGTACCACCTGTTTTTCCTGAATTTGCAGATTATATGGCTTATGTTTGCATCACGTGGAGCCTGTCAGACACCAAATCTTAACTTTCTCTCCTGGAAAGTGACTCCATGCTATGAAAGTGGAAGTGTTTATAAAGGCCAGGCTGGATGAGGCACTGAGCAACCTGGTCTAGTGGCAGGTGTCCCTGCCCTCAGCAGGGGGTTGGAACTAGATGATCTTTAAGGTCCCTACCAACCCAAATAATTCTATGATTCTATAAAGCAAGAATGACTACATAGCAGACAGTAAATATTCTTCAAGGTCAAAGTCAGTTGAGAGCATCTTCTTCTCTGTCAGTAGGAAGGGTGTTAGCCTGGAAAATATGCAGAGGGGTTTTTTCCTGCACAGTGCTGCCTGATTGCTAAACATGGATTTGTTAGGAACAATATTAGTGCCTCTAGTTGTCTCTTCATATTAGCACTGTACACTCTACAAAACAGTGCTTTATCTCTCCCTACTTATACACACCCCAAACCAGACTGGCTTTGCCTTTGCAGATGAACATCCTCCCAGAAGAGGGTCCATGCCCTGGCAAACAGCCCCTCCCCTCAGGCACTGGGAGGCCACTAGAAGGTCTCTCCACAGCCTTCTCTTCTCCAGGCTGAACAGCCCCAGCTCTCTCAGCCTGTCCTCATAGCAGAGGTGGCTCCAGCCCTCACATCATTCTCATGGCCTTCCTCTGTACCTTCCAACCATTCTTAAACCACATCTCTAAGCTCACAGGTTTCCATACTGAGCATAAACTCTTTTCAAGTAGGAGCAAATTCTTGGGAGTGTTTTATGCTGCAGGTGCTGCAGCAGTTCCTTGAAAGGAAACCACTAAGACAGTCTCTGTTTCATGGTCCCAGCAGTAAAGTCATCAGGAAACAGAAGTTATGCTCAGAGCACGTCAAGAAGATCTTGTCTAATCCTCTCAGCTGGCTGTGCCACCTTCATGCACCCAGGTGATACCATAAAGCAATGAGAAGACATTCCCAAAAACATGCACCACTAAAAAATACCTACGTGAATTTTATCAGCAGAGACAACATCCAGCACTTTTCCTCAAAAAGAAATTTTAAAAATTCTTCTCAAAAAGAACTCAAAAAATTCACACTCCCACTGCAAACTCATCCATGGCACAATTTACGTGCCAGATGAGCATTACTTGCCCAGATGATCCACACACAAGATGTCCATGATGGAAATGCTTACTTTAGACTTCAAGAAATGCTATTATTTCGAGGTCTCAGGAGAATTTCTACTTTATGGAAGACTTGTTTTTACCTCCTTTGAACTTTCTAAAATAATTTCATGTATTAAAGAATTATATGTTCAAAGTCTGATTTGTTGTGAACAAATCAAAAAGAACAGTTGTGCTTTTAGAAGCTTTGTGAGCAAGGAAGTGCTTTGAAACATTTCTCCAGAGAATATTAGTCACAAAAGGAATTATGGATGATCCCTAACACTGTGCACCGAAAACTGCAACCCAGAGCTGAAGCAAGAAGTTATATAATTTATCAGGACTGTGAAACAAGCCCTGCTGCTGGTCTGGAATTATCTACAGCAACCAAATCACCACAAAAAGCAAAGAAGAAAGATTTGGTGTTTCAGGGAAGTTTAGCTGAGTTTGGTCTTCATCCAGCCAATGCTTTCTCTGAGGCCCTCACCATTTCTGCTGGAATTTCAGCAGCACAGCTGAAAATCTGATCAATTGTGTAATCTGAATTAAGGATTTAGAAGTAACTACTTTGAAAAATTTTGGCCAGATAGAATGCTGTCTAGTGTAGCAACTTCATTTAATTTAAACTTAAATAATTTAAAAAGACAATGCACTACTGCATAGCTTTTTCTTTTAATTTTTTTAAAAAATCTGAATAATTTAGGGAAAAAGAATAGAAGTTTATAAATCTGCAAAGTGAAATTAATTTTTTAAAATTCACTCTTTTGACAGCTACTGTCAAACACCTCCCAATAATCACATAGTGCCAAATATGATGGTGAATTCAGTGTAGTGTTCGTTGTAATTTTAATTTCAGTTCTGATCCTTAACACAAATTCCTTTAAAAGGCAGCATTGAGGGCTGGAAAAGTAGACACAATTTAACAAGATTTTTTTAAATTAACTGGCCAAAATTGATCTTTGTACCAGCTTTTAATTCTCATCCCTACATCTTGATGTACAACAAAGCCAGTGTTTTAATCCATTCTACATACCTACAGATGGTTGAGGGAAGAAAATCTAATTGGGGTTTGTGACATTTGGAGAACTAACTACTGGGTGATTTTTTTTCAGTAATTCTAAAGCTGACAGATTTATTTCCCAAACCTTTAGGATAATTTTGTAGAAAGACACCAGCGATCAAAAAAGTGTCTGCTGTCTCTCAAGCAATCAGGTGAGTATTTAAAGATGCAGGAGGGATAATGCATTTATTCTCTGAAGGCGTTTCTAAGATTTTTCTTCTGTTTTGAACTTGAAAAGATGAGCTAAGAAGAGGCCCTTGTCTTTCTGTATAGAAACAGGTGACTCATGAGCTGAATTTTGAGAATAAAGTTGACTGAAACAGGAAAGAAGTGAAAGCTAGGGAATGAGGAGATGCTACAGCTTGATCTCATGTAAAAGCTTGAAAAATCAAAGTCCAAGTAGCACTGCTTTCATCTTTAGGTGCAAACTCCAAGTCTTTGCTCCTCATTGCTTTTTAAAGAAGAGAAAACCAGAAGCCCCAGAAGGTGGAAATATAATTTACCTTCATTAAAACTCAGATGCTAATTCTGTAGTCACACAATGGGAAATATTTATGACACAAAACCATGAATTCCCCCAGGCTACAGAAAGCTTCATATGGATGCACACTGAATCGCACAGAAAGCTTTAATATGTATATGAAAAGTTAGAGAATGTAGTTTTTTACCTTTTCATTTCAACTTACTGGGAGGCTTTTTAAACCAGATGATCTGGGACACAGAAGAAGGGAGAGCCTTGAGTTGCATGAATTGAAATCAAAGTAACTGCTTGGGTTTTTGCACTTCAATTTTTTTTTAAAATTTCTGGATAATTCAAAACTATAAAAAGTATTCTGGTTCTATGACCCTAAATTTGTCACAGAATGTCAGGGATTGGAAGGGACCTCGAGAGATAATCCAGTCAAACCCCCCTGCTGGAGCAGTAACACCCAGATCAGGTCACACAGGAAGACGACCAGGCAGGGTTTGAACTTCTCCAGAGAAGGAGACCCCCACAGACTCTGGGCAGTCTGTGACACTGTCCTCTCACCCTCACTCTGACAAACTTTCTCTCTTATTTCTGTGGAGCCTCCTGTGTTCCAGCTTGCACCCTCTGCCCCTTGTACTATCACTGGAGGCCACGGAGAAAAGCCTGGTTCCATCCTCCTGACACTCACCCTTTCCATATTTATAACCGTGAATGAGGTCACTCCTCAGTCTCTTCTCCAAGATTAAGAGACCCAGCTCCCTCAGCCTTTCCTCAGAAGGGAGATGCTCCAGTCCCTTCACCAGTTCTGTGCTGGACTCTCTCCAGCAGTTCTCTGTCCTTCTTCAACTGAAGGCACCAGAACTGGATACAGTATTCCAGATGTGGTCTCATGAGGGCAGAGCAAAGGGGGAGGAGAACCTCTCTCCACTTATTGACCAAGTCCCTTCTAATAGACCCCAGAATGCCTTTCTGGCCACAAGGGCACAGTGCTGGCTCATGGTCATTCTGCTGTACCTTTCCTCTTCACTGCTCTCTAACAGCTCAGTCCCCATCTTCTGCTGATACACGGGGAAATGCTTGGTCCTGACCAACCAGGGTGGAAGGCAATGCTCAATGATGCTTAAATAGTCCTCATTTTCTTGGAGAAACATCTAGTAAAACACAGAGGAAGATCCATGGTTGCCTCGTGGACCATACTGCTAATGCTGATGGCTGAGGTCAGGTTTTCAAAAACACAATGGAATTGTCTAATTCTTTCTCTGCTGCATTTGGTAGATGTTCTAATAACCTTAGTGGGGAAAAAAAAATATGTCTCTACTTGCTTTTGAAAATCTGACCTCAAATGTCTAAGTTGTTAAGTCCTTACTCTGCGCTGTGAAACTGGTAAAAAACATTGAACAATTTCATCAACCACGGAAACAAGTTCTTAAGACTTTTAGCCCTGAGAAGTCTCATTGATGACAGCTTGGAAGGATGACAGCATTTGGATTCATCTTGACTTCTGAAGGTGATCCAAGTAACGAAACTGACTAAAGACTTACTCCTTTTACAAGAAATTTAAAATTAACTGTCAAACTTAGATCAAGGGTCAGACTGTATAAGACTTTCATGCTTTCCCATAAACTATCTCACACAGACACATTTGAGTAGTACTGCTTAGTAAAAACAGTCTTAGTTGTCAAATGAAAATTAATATATAGAGCCTTACAAGTCTTGGGAGAGGCTCATGGGTCATGCAGAGGCTCTCAGTGGGGTTCTAAATGAGAAGCTGCTTGAAGACCTCTTTGCCACACAAAGACATATCAACAATGACAAATTCTTCTTAGGAATCAGAGAGAGAAAGCATTGTTTTATGTTGAAATTTGAGTTTTTTTTAAATTTTTTTTTAATTTTTTTTTTTTAAGAAAATAAACCTATTCTCCATTAGAATATAAACACCAGTTGTGAGATGGTTCTTGATGCAATTGGCCTCTGCCCTCCCTGTGACTACTTCAGCCCAGGAAATCAAACAATTCACTGGAAGTTTATGGGAGCTTGGGGAAGGCTGGGACAGGTAAAAAACTCATTCACACATCAGCAAGAAGGAACCAGCTACTGAAGACAAAAGCCTAACAGGATAGATTCAAAAAAAGGAAGCCACAAAGTAAAGCTTAGGCAGAAGAGAGAGGGGAGGATCTATTCACTCTCATTCCCTATAATGCTTCTCAAAGCCTAGAGTGAACCAAAAGGTGGGTGGTCTAAAGGCTGAAGAAGGAGGTGATAATCACAGTCAGTTACTATCAGTGACACTCCTGTGAAGAACAGTGAACATGAGTTTTCCTTTGTGGGACAGTGCTTCTCAGGGTGTTCAAACAAGGACATATGCGGGTAGCACAATACTGTATCAAAATATGGTGGAATTCTCATCCTCTCCGATGAAAAGACATTTGTCATTTCCTGAAAATTACTATTCCAGCTTCCAGTGCTATACAATAGCAGCTATATCATGGCACAGAGAACATGAAGGCTGTTGAGTACCTGAATGAATGGGAAAAGGAGTCCAACTGCGAAGTTGGAGAGCCAGTTGACTGTCCCAGCTATCATGAAGGCTGCCGGCTTCTGAGACTGCTGGAAAAACTCTCCAGTGAGGACAAAGGGAATTCCACCTGAAAAGAGTTCAAGAAATTGGTGGTTTTAGTAAACTTCCCCTGGCAGCAGCTGTTTCATTTACAGAGAGGAGCGTTACATGTCTCAGTGACAACTCTGCTCTGATATATGAGGGGCTTCTGAGCCTGTAAAAAGTGATTTATTAAAACCATACTTTAGAAGTGACATTTCAGTCTTTCACACCACCACATCTCTGGTTTTACACCCTTTCAGTGATGGCAAGCAGGTAACAGGGCAGTGACTCCACACAACAACTGCAAGAGTACCACACAAGGAGCTGGTTATTAAAAAGAAGAATAATTGTCTCTACTGAAAAGCTGGAAAACTCAGAAAAACAAAGAATCATAGAAGAATGGTTTGGGTTGGAAAGGACCTTAAAGATCATCTAGTTCAGCCCTTCAGCCACGGGCAGGGACACCTCCCACTAGACCAGGCTGCTCAGTGCCTCATTCAGCCTGGCCTTAAACACCTCCAGGGAGGGGGCATCCACAACCTCTCCAGGCAACCTGTTCCAGTGTCTCACCACCCTCACAGTAAGGAATTCCTTTTTAGAACTTGGCAGGTGGAAAGAGAGTCCTAAAGGGATTAAGCAACTTGGTTTTATAAGTGTTAATTAGCAAAAAATAGGCAAAACAACTGCTTCTTTCTAAGCATACTTTTCATGGCTGCTTATTTAGTATGTTCCCTTAGTATATAAAGCTGTTGGCACTGCTGGCAAGGTTCTGTCATCAGTCAAGTTCTCTGACCTCTGTAATAACAAGCTCAGCTCAAAACCACATTTGTCACTCGTGTTTCCTTCCACTTAGGCAGTGGACTATTTTATACAGCACTGATATATTGCTGGCCTGAAAACACCCTTGGGAAATAGCTGTCTAGAAGCTGAAAGTATCAGTTTATGATCGTTGGCTTTCTTCATCCCAGTAGAATATTTTGATGTAAATATTTCTGTTTTTATAGAACAAAACATGGATTGCACTTGCTGATTGGCCACATGTTTCAGTTAATGTTGCTCATTAGTCACCTATCTACTTGCAAAAATATTTTACCACAATTTGGAGAATTTGTAAGCCTACCAAAATCAGACAGGTTTACAGTATTCTGGTGACACCAATTTCCTCTTCTAGGTCCTCACATCTGGTGATCATCAACATCACTTAGCTTTGAGGGCAAGACTCATGTACACACATGATGGGCAAGTCCTTCCAGTGCTTTAAGCATTCTAACAAGTCGGTGTGAGCAATCTAAAAGCATCCTAACAAACAATCTGACTTTCTAAACATATAAAATTAAGAGAAAAATGCCACCAAAGACTTATTCATCCACTGGATATCCTCCTTGCATGCCTTTGTTTGATCTAGGTGTTAATCTTTTGCATTATCCTTACTCTTGGACAGCTGTAAATACATCTGTAGTAGATTTATAGTAACCTTTATATCTTTTCCAATTTCATAGAATCATAGAATATGTTAAGTTGGAAGGGACCTTCAAAGCCCATCTATTCAAACCCCCTGCAGTGAGCAGGGACATCCTGCACTACATCTGGTTGGTCAGAACCTCATCAAGCCTGTTCTGGGATGTTACCAGGGATGGGGCCTCTACCACCTCTCTGTGGTGAAGAACTGTGTTCCAGTGTCCCACCACCCTCATGGTGAAGAACTTCTTCCTAATGCCTCATCTAAACCTGCCTTGCTTTGAGATAGAAACTTGTAAATACATGACAAAACATTGGGATAACACATAGTATCAGACATTGCTCCATTCCAGATCTTTCAGATGCAGAGACCATGATTACATGCACAAAGGCAGTATGATACACAGGATGTATAGCAGGNGTGGTGAACAACTGTGTTCCAGTGTCTCACCACCCTCATGGTGAAGAACTTCTTCCTAGTGCCTCATCTAAACCTGCCCTGCTTTGAGAAAGAAACTTGTAAATACACGACAAAACATTCGGATAACACATAGTATTAGACATTGCTCCATTCCAGATCTTTCAGATGCAGTGACCATGATTACATGCACGAAGGCAGTAATCTCTGTTAGCAGGCATCACTCTCCATCAACAGCTAATGTGGGGGTTTGTGACAATACATCCACAACAGCAGCAAAAGCTTCCACTAAACTTTCCACTAATTTCTACTAAGCTAGTAAAAATTACACCAGAAAAGAACAGAACAAGCAAATTTATTTACTTCAACTTTATGCACCGGAAACTGAAATAGGGAGGGTTTAGGGCCACCCAAGTCCAAGTTCAGGGTCCTAAAAGCCTCATGTATTTGAAATCTGTGACTAAAAGAAGTGATCTCTGAACACCAGAATAAGCAGCTGAACAGCCACAACTTAAGGAAATTCAATCAACATGTGGCCTATTAATCCTTGGTGGCTTCCGCTGCCTATTTCATCAAACATTTGGGATTTGGGTTCAAATCCTACTGAGTGAAAGATACAGCAGAGAAAACAACAATCACATCCCTTCTATCAGCATCTGGTTTAGGTCTGAGATACCGTGAGTTGCACTTGACCCTTGCAGAGAGGAACTGAAGGACTGGAAACACAGAAATCATGTAAGATGATTTATTTGCCATCATTTACTGTGTCATGCCTTTGCTGTAGGACAATCTACAGAGGTGCTGCTGCTCTTGTCAGGATAATAAAAAATGCTGTTGGAGACCCGTTTGGGAAAATACACATTGTACGAGTGAGGGAAAAAAGCCAGAGGCAAAAAGAAGACAAAAAACAGCAAGAAAGGACAGAAACACATCAGAAAGCATAAATGTTATGGAAATGAAAATGCATGGGCACTATCTCGGAAAAAGGTTCCTTGAAATTCAAATGTAATTTCTAGACATGCATTAATCATCAGTGAAACTTAATATTAGTCACAGTTGCCACAAAAACTCTTCAGTCTAATTTGAAAAATCATCAATTAATCCAGTGATGGTAAAAATAGTATATTTCAAAGTCTAATTAAAAAAGAAATTAGCAGTGGCTCCGAGTTCTTTCAAATACTCTGTAGGGGACTGGGAAAGAAGGCACAGACAGACCTCCAGACATTTTCATGGTATAGACAAGCACCTCCACAGCATCACAAAACATGAAAAGGTGGTTTTTGTGAAGAGATGAATCAAGACAAATCATGTTGAAGATCCAAGCATCCTAAAAAGTGAAGCCAAATGAAGGTAGGTTGCTGTACACTACTATAATGCCTAGGGGAGAGCAGAGACTTGATATTTCTAGGATCATAAGATCATAATCATCTAGGCTGGAAGGGACCTTTCAGATCATTGAGTCCAACTCTGACAAGCCTCACACCTGGACAGGTACTTGAACCCTTGGCCCTGAGGTTAGGATTCAGATGCTCTCCCAACTGAGCTGCACATCCAGGATGCAGAGGAGGGGATGCAAATACTTTCTGCAAGTCACATCACCACTGTGAAGAACACATTCCACAAGTGAATGAAATGAAAATTAAATTAGGGCAACCCAGAGAAAAAATGCAAAGCCTTAAGACATACATTGAAGATACAAACAGTGAAGACATCAGAGATCAGCTGAACTGACAGCCCCAGGAGTCAACTCCAGCCATTTTAAGGTGTCAGAAGAGTGTTCAACGACTCCTTTTCCCCTGGAACTCAGTTTATTTGAGAAAAAAATCTGGTGCATGGGACTGAAGGAAAGCGCAGCACATTTTAACTGGGTCAGTTTGATCCAGACTACAGAATATGTGGATACAAGCTTGGTTCTCCCTCCCTCCCTCTCTCCTATTCTAAACCCCAGGGTTTTCCCCATTTTTGAGTAGTTGCGTCATGATAATAACATGGCACCTCACCAAGCATTATTTACAGAGTCACAGGGAGCTTCAAAGGCCATCTAGTGCAACCCCCCTGTAGTGAGCAGGGACATCCTGCCCTAGATCAGGTTGCCCAGAGCCTCAACAAGCCTGGCCTTGGATGTCTCCAAGGATGGGGCCTCCACCACTTCTTTGGGCAACCTGTTCCAGTGTCTCACCAAGTTCACTCTCACTGCAAGGTTCATGCTGACCTGTGCTCAAATACAGGTTAACTAGAAACCACAGCCAGAAGGAATCCAACAAATCCACTTCATTTTTTGAAAGTCTTTTCATCATGGTTTTTACAACTTTAAATACATGCCTGAACATGGGTGGAACAAGAAAAGCCAACTGATGTTCTTTCTCATGAGGGATGAACCTGGCATTAGCATTTCCCCTGGAAGGCTTTCTACATGATTTCTAGTGAAACAGCAGCATTTTAGACCTGATCATAAATAAAATCTCTATATTAGGTTTTCTTGGGGAAGTTTCTCATCAAAGGAGCTTCTGAGCGTGAATTGAAAGAAGAAATGTATTGACTTCAATAATTGTAGTGATTAATTTCTAACTCAACACAGTGGAGATAATGGAAGAAGCTCTTAACACACTGCCATGAAAGAAAGACCGTTGTACCTTTTCCCATCCAGCATCAACTGGAAATGACAAATTTCCTACTGCAATATTTCTATATCAATGCCTTGTTTAGATTAAGCCCACATGATGCAATTAGACATGCAACAATACTTCCAGATCCATGTATTTCATTCATTATCCTCTGTAATTAGTCCAGTTACACTGAGAATCAATGTAATTTGCTGGTAAGCATCCAGAATCTCAATCCAATAGTCCTTCATGCATGAGCAGAAATAATATTCCTGGCATATAAGTTTTTCAAATATTTATCTAAATTTGCTAAGTATCAACAAGTTTTCTTATTAAAAATTAAGCACACGTTTATTGTTTTGTTCAGTGAGTGTTTACAAATAACCGCTGTTTAGCAGTGGATATTCCATCAATCCCAATAATCTCTATATAGGAAATCTGAAAAAGGAAAGAAACTGCTGAGATACTCATTATGATTTTATCCAGCACCTATCTGGGAGTTATACAGACGATCCAAGGAACAAAACTGTTAAAAAAGCAGATGTTAATACAAACCAGGGAGATTTCTTACAAGGGCAACTGTAGAGTTTTACATCTACACAAGAACAACCGCATGTATCAGCAGAAGATTGGGATTGAGCCATTAGAGAGCAGTAGAGGGGAAGGGGACATGGGGGTTCTGGTGGACAGCAGGATGACCATGAGACAACAATGTGCCCTTGTGGCCGAGAAGGCCCATGGCATTCTGGGCTGTATTAGAAGTGCCATGGTCAGTAGGTGGAAAGAGGTTCTCATCCCCCTCTACTCTGCCCTCATGAGACCACATCTGGAATACTGTGTCCAGTTCTGGGGCCTTCAGTTGAAGAAGGACAGGGAACTGCTGGAGAGAGTCCAGCACAGAACTGGTGAAGGGACTGGAGCATCTCCCTTCTGANATGGGCTCCTTCCTGTGTGACCTGATCTGGGTGTTTCTGCTCCAGCAGGGGAATTGGACTCGATGGTCTCTTGAGGTCCCTTCCAATCCCTGACATTCTGTGATTCTGTGACCCTGCACTAGCTCTCGATGAAAAGCTTGAGTATTTGTAATTCAAGGAGAGAAACAAAACTCTAGGGTACAGCTATGGAGAGAAGCAATGGAAATGAGACAAATATCCTGAAAGGAAACTGCTGGAAAAACAACCTGATATTCCTCAGTGAGACAGCAAAAGGCTGTTAGTTTCTACCCAGGTCTTAACTTTTTAAAAAAAAGCAAAACAACAAAACCAATCTGAAACAGAAAACACCAAGCAACACCCAAAAAATTGCCTAAGACCCCAGGGGAAAATACACCACAAGAGTACTGCCAGGGAGGGATGCTATGCCATCTACTGGATCTAGGGCAGGATATCCCTGTTCACTGCAGGCGGTTGGACTAGATGGCCTTTGAAGGTCCCTTCCAACTCTATGATTCTATGATCTCTCAGGGTTTACACATAGAATAAGAATTATGTAAAGTTGGTATTGCAGTCTTTAAAGAGGTATTCTGTGACCTGTCATAATTATATTAACATGTACATCATACTTGATAGAATAATACCCCAACAGGGAATAACATGACCTAGTCAGATATGACAGGTTTATCAGCCAGCTAATGCTGTTGGAGGAACTGGGAGCAGAATGTGTGACAGGGCTACACTGAGACATGGCTCCATGCTCCAAGCTTTGCTGTCTGATGGTCTCATCCATTCCAGAATTAAGCAAAACAGGCACTGTAGAGCTCATTAACCCCATTAATTTGTACCATTTGAAGAGCATGGTTGGTCTTTTCTGCTTTAGATTAAAGACCACTTGAATAAAGCACATTTAAAGCTAAGCCGGCCTATGGCAAACTTCACAGTACAAAACTTAACACCAAATTAGAAAATGTAAATACTACAAAATATAACATAACAATTAGTACCAATTAGTACTGACATTCTAATTCTTAACACAATATTTATGGAAAAATTTTTTGCATTGATTAAGTGGCTTTTGGCTTAGCATTTATAAAAAACATATAGAAAGGCAGTTCTGATGTTACTCTAAATATTGATTGGTGCAAGGGAAATAAATCATCACTCAGGGTAAATAAATAAACTGAGCAATAGTGTAGGACAATAATAACGACCTACTGAGCTGTAATATCATTAGTTAAAATCTTAATTCTCAGTGAAATGGTTGACATCCAACAATCAATTAATGAGGAAACAACACAATATTCTTTCTATGTCCATTTAGGTAACTATTTCTAAAGCTGATACCACGTCATTCTGTAATCCAAAAGACATAGGAATGCCCTTATCTGACCCACCAGGTAATTTGTTCTTCAGTGAAGTTCTCCTCTTCAATAATTAGTCCATTTCCCTATAATTCATAGTCCCAGAAGGCAGTGATCTCAAGGAGAATTTTACATGCAGTCATTTACTGACTGAATCATTTCTCTCTGAAAATGTTTTTAATGAAGTCAACATAACTGAAGAAGCCAAATAATTTTAGTGCATTCTTTGCATAAGTCAGAATATAAGCTGTTTCCCAGAAGCTTGAGTGATATATTAATTTTTTAATAACTTTTGCTTTTTTGCCTTTTTCTTTTTTAATCACAACAGAAAGCAGCAGTGTAGACATAGGCCATTCTACCAACTGCTGTACAAACTCAATAAATCTTTGGTTTGTTCTTTGGTAATACTTTCAGTGTGGTGGAGTGTTTTGTAATATTTCTTGGGTTTGTTATTATTAAATTTTTTTGTGTGTCATCCTTTTTTTTTGGGAGGGTAAAACCTGAACATCAACATGAAATTTCTCCTGTAGTACTTAGCAGGTTTTCTTTATGCTTCACAGCTATAATTATGCATAGTTACATAAGAATAAAATACAATTAAGTAAGCTTTTAACTATGTGTCGTCAGACTTTTAAACATTTCTGCTATATTTTCAGACTCACTTTATCATATTAGAACCCTTATTACAGCCTGATGATCTGTTCTATTTGAACCTGAAGAAAAATTTTTTTTACTGAGCAATGACTAAGTGCCTTTATGACACAATTAATTTGTAATATCTCTCAGTAACAATGATGATCATACACCGATTAACATAATTTCTGTTAATTTTGCATTATTAAAAACATTGATCTCAATTACAAGACTGATGATGAAAGACTTTTTACTTGAATAAAGTGAATAAAAGCACTAGGAGGCTCCCTTACATTCTCATCCACCATAAAGGGGGGCAGCATCCTGTAAATACCTGAATTAGAGACTCAAGAGTTTGATCACTCCTGAAAAAAGTTAATTATTTGTAAGTCACCTCACCACAGCAGGACTTAAAACAGGAAAAAACCCAAGCCTTACTTAGTCTAAGCTTACTTCTTCTAAAGTAACCTTCTTAAAAAAAAAAAAGTAAAGTCATCAGACATGATTCCCCTCTCAGGAATTCAGGTTGACAGCCTATTAGCACAAAATGCTGCTGGTTGTGAACCTATGTAAGATAAAACAGTCTTGAAAACTCATTGTGGCATGTCAGGCTTTCCTCATGAAATATTTTAACAAACAAATTAATCACAGCAGCAGTGCACAAGTATGTCATTGCAGAGATGCCTTTGTCCTGAAGGACCTCAGAAGTAAAAATATGGGACGGGAGTCTCTCTCTATCCTCCATCTCCTGAGTAACAGAAGATGAAGGAGAGAGAAGGCTCTGGGGAGAGCTCACAGGAGCTTCACAGTGCCTGAAGGGACTACAGGAAATCTAAAGAGGGGCTGTTTGCCAGAGCTTGGAGCCACAGGATGAGGAGCAGCGGTTTGGAACTAGAGCAGGGCAGGGTTAGATGAGACATGGGGAAGAAATGCTTCTCCTTGAGGGTGGTGAGACACTGGCCCAGGTTGCCAAGAAAGGTGATGGAGGCCCCATCCCTGGAGACATTTAAGGATAGGCTTGCTGAGGAACTGAGCAGCCTGATCTAGAGCAGAATGTCCCTGCTCACTGCAGGGGGCTGGACTAAATGGCCTTTGAAAGTCCATTCCAGCCCTGTGATTCTATGACGCTATCTCCTCATCGTTTATGATTTCTGGAAACTGCTCAAGTCTGGTAGACAGGGTATGGAGAGCAACAGATGTAGAACTAATGAATGTACAACAATAAAAATATTTTCCCTTCTTTACTGTGGTAAATAACCAAAAAAGAGAAAGAGCAAACAACAGTATCTTTTTGCCATCAAGCAGTTTGGAAAATTATGGGAGAGCCAGAAGGTGCCCTATGACTAGAAGCACCAACTTTAGAAAGACAGTAACAGTCTTGCTACAACGAGAGATATAAGCCTTCTTTTTGATGAAATTCAGAAGGAATTTGCTGAAGACATAACTGAGCATTCCAAAAAAAAAAGTGAAGTTTTCAGGGTAGGATGGATAACATCTGGAGATTCAAAGGAAACAACTGCTTACTTTGTCAAACACACCATCACACTACCCTTGTTCATGCAATTGTCCTGACACATATTTTCCTTGGAAAGTCTCTTACTGCTGTTTATTTAACTTTCTACATCTAGGCTGATGATCAAGAAACATTGTCTAGACCCTAGAGCAGCTTTCATTGCAACATAAAACTCACAAACATTAGCATTCAAATGCTAGCTGTGGAGTTTAGCTAAAAATAGATGAGATGAACTTACAGCTTTTGTTTGCTGTTCCCAGGCACAAGGAAACTAAAATATTTTTATTGCCTTAGATTCATTAGTTCTACACCTACTGCTCTATATATTTATTAGTTTGCACTTTTGTAAGTATAAATATTTTATACCAATTCACAGAAGAAACAGTAGGGTTTTTTTACAAGCCTTTCTATATTCAGTCCCCACTAATCTGAATAATGTACCCAGGTTACTTACACAGCTTTTGAATAAATGGGGTTTTCACAGTTACTCGAAGCACTAAAACACAGGGGTGCATTTTTCCAGCAGTAAATTTCTCAAGTGCTGGAGTTGTGAAGCCATCAGCAAGTAATTAACAATGGATTAGGCAAACATACTAGTTCAGATAAGGGGAGTCCTCTCAAGAGTCAAAGTACTCACATTTTGAAAGCTTCAGTTAAGGTAATTTATATAATCTATTGTTAAAGGCAGGAAGTTCCTAAGTTTTCTTGCTACTAAGAACTCCATGTGTCATCTCCTCCCTTACCCAACTGATACAGTTGCCTTTTTAAATATCAGAGGTTCATTTTTCTTTAGAACTTCCACTAATTATAAGGAATGGAAATAAGTTCTTTAACAAATCTCTTTAAAAAAAAGACACATTTACTCAATGTTGCTCTTCAGAAAGAGAAGTATTTGAACAAAACATAAACCAGGTATATATTAATCCCGAAATATACCTTGAATGACATTGTATTTAATGTATTCATGAGACATGTTGTGCTCCCTCCCAGAAAAATTCAGTGACAGACTCAAAGCCACTCATCTCTATTTCTTAACACACCAAACTCTCCATTGGCTCAGTCAAAGGCAATCAATTGAAAAATTTCCATGTGAAGCCATTAAACTTCCCACCACTTCATCTCCTTGACTTACTAGAGGCTGCTGAAAATACTCCTTGCCCCTAGAAGGAGACAGGAGCTTTTTCCATTGTAAACAGGAAATAAATTCCACCCCATTTTGTGCTTCAAACTGCACATAAACTAAAGCAATAGCATTAATATGGCAGGATGAGATGGCTGGCAGCTGGGAGGCTAAAATGCCAACCCTAAGGCTACTTATACTGGATGGATGGAGCCAGCAGCAATGGAGCATGGGATGGGGCCAGAGATCCCTCAGCAAACCTTCAACTGAGACTGGTACATGTCACATAATAAATATATATCTCCAGGCTATTACGAGTTCCTGATCTGAACTGTTTGCAATATTTAACAGCTTTTAGTGCAGCATGTTTTAAACATACCATTTTGCCCACAAAAGCCTTAGACTCATCAACAAATCAAATCTTTTCTTAGATAACCCAGAAAAAAAAAAAGATTATTTCTGCAATAATAAACCTGCTTACCTGATGCAGGTGTATAAAAGGATGCTTACTTCCTGGAAAGACTGTGAAGGCTTCCAGTTTACAGAATAAGAGAAATTCTGAAAATTAACATGTACTTTCACATCTACCCTTTAATTAAATATTTAGCAACACTGTTTTATTAGTTTCTTTTTAACATGATGCACTTCTCTAGTATGAAGAGAAGGAAGGCTTTTTCCACATGAGAAACCTCAAAACTCTTTTCAAAGTGTACTAAAAAAAAGTGTATGAAAAAATTATTCCATGGGAGGCCACAAGTGTCAGAAATCATTCCAGCCCACTCTGAGTGGAACAAAGCTGCATCCAATGATAGGACAAGGGGCAATGGGTGCAAGTTGGAAAACAGGAGGTTTCCACAGGAATCTGAGAAAACAACTTTGTCAGGGTGAGGGTGAGAGAAGTGTGTCCTAGGCTGCCCAGAGAGGGTGTGGGGGCTCCTTCTCTGGAGACATTCAAACCCCACCTGGATGCCTTCCTGTGGGACCTGATCTGGGTGTTCCTGCTCTGGCAGGGGGATTTGACAAGATGGTCCCTCCCCGTCCCTTCCAATCCTTGATATTCTGTGTTTCTGTGACGTGTAGGTTGTGATGAATGCTGCCTTCAGTGTCACTGAGCAGATGAATGTGTCCTGTGCAAAGCCCCCTTTTTCCTCTTGGACACTGTGTGTGTCCCCGAGTGTGGGCAGCGCCATTACACAGAACATGCTCAGCAGAAGTAAGCAAAGCCAGGGTGATGTGGTGGAGAGGGACCAGGATTGTTGTCTGTCCTCTGCAAAGTTGAAAGGAAGAGGAAGAACTTAGATGCTATTTAAGTAATGCACTTACCTGGGAATTAGATCTGTATCTGCATTAGGTGTGCCTTACTCAAGAGCAATGAGATTCAGTGTAGTTGCTGGTGTGTATTTGTGCATGTGCACCATGAAAATAAAAGGAGAGATATTAAGCCAGCACTTTCAGTAGGGTTTTGGTTGTGTTTGTGGATTAATAAGCCATGTAGGACTCAAAAGTATGTATGGAGTATTTTTTTTCAAATGTGTAAAGCAGCTATTTAAAAACACGTTTCTTCCCCTTGGAAGAGCATCTCAGGTTCTCTGTAGTCAACTGGAATGCCTTCCTGTGTGACCTGATCTGGGTGTTTCTGCTCTGGCAAGAGGGATTTGCCTTGATGGCCTCTCCAGGTCTTTCCCAATCCCTGACATTCTGTGATTCTGTGTAAATGCCTATTTCAAGCAATAATACTGATGCTGCCTTTAATTTCAGTACTTTTATGTTCATGTGTGTGCAATTACACCGTTATTTATGTCCCCTATCAAAGAGAAGATATTTCTTCTCTCCCCTGATGACATTTCAGACTGAACAAACCTCATGACTTCCAAAGAGACCCTTTTATCGCATCTGCTCCGCTGTCAACACAGCTGCATGGTGGCATTCAGAGTAAGAGCACGGGCAGATTTAAACTTTAAATATCAAAATATCTTTGATACACCTCAGGCCACAGCAATGCTTTCCTCCGAGTCTTCTTCTGTTTACTTCATAATGTCAATTTAACACATGCTGAAAATACCATTACTGTGTTTCCATTGTGTGGATATTCAGCTGTGCTGGGAGAGATTTCACTTACTCTCCATAAACTATGGCAGCTATTTATAAAAAACTAAATTGTAAGACTAAGCACTCAAAAGAAAGAGGCAAGAAAGTGAAATATTGATTTTGAAATCGTCTGGTTTGTTGATGTTTCTCAGATGCATCTGAAAATGCAATCACTTCAGTGGAAAAATGAAGCTCTAGCAACCATGAAATTACTACATTTTCTAAGTCCCTTGAATTTTATCAATTTCCCTTGTCTTTGATGACAGCATGACTGGAAACATATCGCTGATCTGATTTTGCCATCCTGATGTATAAGGTGGTGAAGGCCCCATCCCTGGAGACATGCAAGGCCAGGTTTGCTGAGGCTCTGAGCAACCTGATCTAGTGCAGGATGAATCTACTCACTGCAGGAGGTGGGACTAGATGGCCTTTGAAAGTCCCTTCCAACTTTAAGATTCTCCTGCAGCAGTCAGGTCATTTGACAAGGCTGAAGCTTGGAAATAACTTTCCTGCCTCAGAAAAATAATTTCCTACTCTTTACTATTAAGTTGCAGGTTTTTAATGTTTTTAGGGAACATAGCCATGGTATTACTAACCTTTAGTGCCTTATTTATTTCCTTCTCTGGTTATTTAGAGCATTTCATCAGCCTTCAGAGTAAAACTCTCATGATTTGTAATGATTCTGCATATATGGATCTCCATGTAGGATGAATTCAGCTTCCATTAACTGGGCTGCTGGTACTTGGAAGAATTATCCCATTTCAAAATAGTAAACAGCATGAGGAACTGAACTTATAAAAATACTTTAAATTTCTGGAGCATAAAATTGCCTTTAAAAATACAGGATTTTCTTTCTTGTTAGAACATCTGATACTTTCTTGATAGCTTCAATGTTGTGTGGTCTCCCACTTTCTGATAGCATATGGATGAGTCCCATCTGCTCCTTTACAGCTAGGATCAGCTGTTACTACAAATTGGGGAGTATTTTGGTTTCTTTCATTTTTCTCAACCTGGCTCTTCAGCCTGCAGATGTTTATAGGGCTATTGTTAGGGACTGAAACAGGAATGCTAACAATAGGAACGTTCAGATTTATGATTTGATTCCTTTTTTAGAAAACTTTTTTAGAAAAACAAAGGTAAATGCTGCAAGCAGCTGAACTTATTTAAATTGTCTGAGCTACTTAAAACCCTGGAAGATAGATTTTCATAATATTGAAGTCAACATTTCACTTTCCTCAGGTATTCAAAGTACAAAAATATTTCCATTACATCAAATTCTTCTTCAAAGAAAAAAACAAATCTCAATCATAGAAACATATGTCCACAGTACTATGGCCTTACAGCAGGACAAAGGGATTGCAAGATTGTTTGCACTATTTGCCTCACAAGAAGAGCTGGAAGTTTTGGATGATCTACAGTCCAACATTGGCTGGGTTACTGACCCCGTTTAAGTCTGTTTGACTCCTTTCTTCTTCCAGTCAGCTATGATATGCAAAGGAATAAGCCCAGAGATTATGACAAACTGTTTTCCCAGAATCATGTGGGGAAAGTAATATTTTGATCTCCTCATTTTCTCCTAAATCAGCGTCATTTTTCCTCAGCTTTTCCAAAAGAGGATCCACAGAATTACAGCCATCTTTCATTAGAGTCACATGAGACATCAGTCTCTCCTTCTTTCCCCAAATAAACCACAATCAGTTAATTAGATCACTTCAGAAGTGAAGATGTATAAACAGTTGATTAATGTTTAATGTCAAATCTTTTATAAAGAAGAAGAGGCAATAAATGGTGCATGAAAAAACCCAAAAGCTCAAGGGAATAGAACTTTAAGTTTTCCAGCAGAAGACTTGTATCAAACATCTCCTAAAAAGCAGCTGATTTTTTGACTCCTTGTAGAGTATGGTTTGGGAGAGGATCTTTGAGTATTTAAGCACTGTTTTGACATCTTTTTCTGTGTGTGAATTGAATTTGGATTAAAATCCTCTTTATCTTGAAATTATTTTGGTTCACATTTCATTATTTGATAACTGCAGGATCCTGTTCTGATCAAGTATTTGAAGGCTCCAGCAACACCGTTTAGAGAAACAGTACACTCAGGCAAGCATTTGCATATCATGTATATCTACTAAAATGTGCTTTCTAAAGATACAATACAATTAAAATCACAGGACAAACAAGGATGGAAACAGACTTCTGGACTACAGACTCTGGTCAAAACAAGTCAAAGGTGCCCTTGCTGAGACTTGGCTTCTGCTCTGTCTCTTTAAGTCTACACTTTTGAGAAAGGTAACTCTTTACAACTCTTTTACACCTTAAAAAATACAAAACCAACAAACTGTGGATACTGGAATGTGTATAAAGTTGTACTTGTCTCCCTGTAATCAAAACTGGGCTGGGATAATAGGTCTGATAAAAGCACTACAACCTACAAAAACACTGAATTTAAAACATATGTAGTAGAGAATTGACACAAGAAGCAGCTCCACCATCAGGATAGCAACCTTTTCTATCACATTCCTAAAGAGGCTGCGTGTAAACCCTCTTCCAAAACACTCCTGTAGAAAGGAAGAGAAGCTATAAACCACATCCAACTGACCTCATCCTCCAGTGTTACATTTGCCTGGCACTGAACTGCCAACACAAGCATCAATAAATAAAACACTCATCTTCCAGTCTAAGAGGTTTTTAAATAGATTTACAAAAACACAGCATTCTTACGAGTAATAGTCAACAACTTAATTTGGCACTGATTGCAATTTAGACACTAGTTCTCAATTATGCTGCCAGCTAAGTGCAAATATGTGAGTAGATGGGTTTTTATCAAGAATGTTGTTGTCACTTTGGGTTGCTATCACCTTGTATTGTCTCAGACCCCTTGTGGTCTTCAGATAAGGCTAAAAAGTTTCCTGCCAGCAAATTGTTAACATAGTGACACTTCAAAAACATCTATGATCAAATATAAGTGAAAAAAAATAGACATACCTGGTCCAATGCAGAATGAAGCAATGATTGCAAGGATGCAAAATATACTGAGGTAAGGAAGCCAGTACACGGTGTCCTGGGGAGATAAAAGACACTCATGATCAGTACATTGGAAGAATCATCGGTATTTTTAAAAAATAAATCATAGATAATAGCACTTTCCATTATTCTATCTCTATTTCAGGGTTTAGTTCAGCATTACTTTAGAAAATCACACAGTATTTCTCTACAACTTTATCACATGATATGTATTAAAGTCTCTGTGGAATCCCTGCAGAGAAATGCTACATAAGCTCTTGTACCACAGAAGTAACACTAGGAAAGTTTACAGCTTCTTATGCTAGAGTTTTAACCAACCTGGAAAAGAGTTTTCCTTTTATTGAACAGATATGGTGCCTCTATTCTCATCAAGAGCTTAAGTGATTTTTTAAAAGAGCAACTATGATGCCTCACAGACCTTCAAAGCTCATCAGTTCTTTATTCAGACCACGAAATTACACCAACTTGAAATACAATTATCAATTTATGTCAGGTTTTCAGGACACTGTTTCTTAATCGTGTGTGAATGCTTGATAATAATACTAATAGATGGGAATAAAACATGGATTTCTATTCCTTTCTCTCTTCATCAGTGAGATATTTTTCATTAGCGAATTGTGAATGTAATTTTAATTAGAATTTTACTATTTTTGAAAAGTTAGTTAAGATACTTGTAAATGCAGGAACAAAAAGTGTTACTTTGAGTGGCACAGTAAAAATAACACTCGCAAAAAAAGTGATTATTTATTTCAGTGTTACAGACAGACCCCCATTTTCTGATACTTTTTCAGTATATTTCAGGTATTCCTTTAGTTATGTGGAAAACACAGCCTCCTAGGCATTAACATTATCCAAGAGACTTGTAGATCTATCAAAACAACACATTTTGGAGTTCTCATTCAAGGCCTTTACAGGCACTGAGACACAGAAAGGTGCTAACACAGAGTAGATAAAATTCCCCTGAGATCAATCCTATCTGTACCCCACACTGTCTAATTTCTAATACTGAACACACTGAGACACTTTTGAAAGGATACAAATCTGAAAGGTACTCAGACTTTAGAGATTTCCAATAGCTGGAGGTCCTCACACATCAAATTAGGCTTTACAAGATTGGGAAGAGAATTTTTCACTCAGCATACAAAACTGGCAATAACTTCTATCATCTGGAGAGCTGTTGCCCTGTCAGGTATGTGAAGTAAAGCTTTCTTGTGTTGGACATACAGGTAAATCAAACAAAACTTAAAGGCAGGCAAGGTGGCACACTGCTAGTCAAACCAACTTAATTTTCAACCAATAAACAAGAACTGAAAGTCAGACTTATAGCAAAATACAGAGCTCAATGACAGCAGAAAAACAGTTTGATGAAAGACCATCCAAATCAGTGCCATCGCACACTGTCAATTTTGCTTCTCAAAAGCTCTCAGGAGCAGAAAGACTCAGGAGCAGAAAGACACAGCATCATTATGAAAATCAAAGCTAAGCAATTTAAAAACAAAATAGGGTCATTGATAATCCACTCAGGACCATTTGAAAGAATGCTAGTAGAATCATAGAATTGGAAGGGACCTTCAATAACCATCTAGTCCAACTTCTCTGCAGTGACCAGGGAAATCCTGCACTAGATCAGGTTGCTTGGAGCCTCAGCAATCCTGGCCTTAGATGTCTCCAGGGATGGGGTCTCCACCAACTGAGAACTTGAGTGCAGATCTTTTGCAAAGGTTAAATCTTCATATTTTCAATAAAAATATCACAAATGGAAATTGAAAGAAACATCAATCATGGAAATCTTTTCACTACTGTTAAAAGACATCCAAACCTAAGAATAAGGATGACATAAAGTAGGAAGAAAATAAATCTCAAAAGATCATATTATAAACAAAGATAAAATCACATAATATGGGTAAAATTGTCTTCATAGTATCTCATGATGTGCATGGATCTTTGAGTTAAGGAGATGAAGATGACCATGCCCCCATAGCTAACCATAGTGTTTCCAAACTAAAAGATTCATAAATAAACAGAAGGCAGGCATTTGAATCTTTATGTCAAGCTGGCAAAAAGGATTTGCCTCTGTAGGAATACCAAGGCAAACAGGTATCAAGCTTCTGGTGTTTCAAATAGGCAAAAGAGAGAGTTAAAAATAGGTTGTGTTACCTGTAAAGTCAGAGAGACAGTAAGCACTGAGAAGAAGACAATCATCAGCCCAAAACCTCCGATGAGAAGAGGTCTGCGTCCCAGCCGCTCAATAACTAAGCCCTGGAAAAAAAGAAGTGACATTTGACTCCCTTGACAAAGCACTGAAGGGTTCAGACTATTTCACATGTTCTTCTGGTAAATACAAACATCAAAAAGAAAACCATGAGAGTTCATTTTATGTTATGCCTCAGCTGAAATGTGCTCATAATTGTGTTCACAATTATGTTTACATAGTTTGTTTTGAAAAAAACAAATCAGCACAGCATCAGCATACCACCAAGAAAACCCCAGGAAACTAGTAAAGTGTT
This sequence comes from Turnix velox, assembly GCA_013400935.1. Lineage (NCBI taxonomy): Eukaryota > Metazoa > Chordata > Aves > Charadriiformes > Turnicidae > Turnix > Turnix velox. Next base: position 131,905 of record VZTY01023877.1, on the reverse strand, counting down.
AGTTTTGTGCCTGGATTTCCTACTGCATTCAGAACAAAATGACCATATATAAATGTATGATTGATGAATTCAAGTTTAATATCACTAGTGTGGGATCAATCCTGGCCTTAGATGTCTCAGACACTAGAACATGTTGCCTAGAGAGGTTGTGGATCCCCCTCCCTTTAGGTGTTTAAGGTCAGACTAGATGAGGCACTGAGCTACCTGGTTTAGTGGGAGGTGTCCCTGCCCATGGCAGGGGGGTTGGAACTAGATGATCTTTAAGGTCCCTTCCAAGCCAAGCCATTCTATGATTCAAAGTTACTACCACCTTTAACTTCTAGTTGAACTGTTAACTAATAAAATCAAGGTGATTCAATAAGGAGCCAATACAGAATGAGAAAGCCTCTGAAGAGGCTCCATCTTCCAAGGCCAAAAAAGTTTTTCTGAAACCTTTATGTGCACAGAACATAGAATCATTGAATGTGTTGAGTTGGAAGGAAGGGACCTTTCACAAGCCATCTAGTCCAGCCCCCTGCAATGAGCAGGGACATCATGTTGCATCAGAGGCACCAAGCTGTTCAAGTCTACAGTGCTTCTAACTAAATTTTTGTTTCTTTTTGAGGATTTCTTTAAATAAAATGTATGATTATACATTTATTCGATTAATTGTTTCTTCCTCTTCTACTGGAGTAAAGGAACAAAAAGCTCAGATAAACTCAGAAGTTTCATCAAACACCTAAAAAAAGTAATGTCTTTCATAACAGCAAGTTTCTCTGGAGAAAAAAAATGGCTAGTTTTGAGGTTATAAACAGACAACAACTTCATTTTTAGTTAGGATTATACAAGTCCAAAACATGTTAACTTGCAAAACCCACTAAGATGCTTCTGACTCATGAGAAGTGGGAGATGATTCACCAGTTTTCAAGTATTTATAGTCTTGATTGCTCCACTAGGTGCTGGTAACTGATACCTTAGTGAAGACCAATAACAAGTCAGATTATACCAAGTAAATGAAAGAAGAAGAAATTCAATATATGACGATGTTCAGTCAAAGAAAAATAACCTTGCAACTGCTTTCTGTGATAGCACACTGAGTTATGTGTCAGATGGCGTGGGCTGATACTTGTTTATGTTTGATCATAAACATGCATTTGTAGAAGTCATGGTAATTCACACAGCTGAAATTCCTGAAAAGGTGTAAAAAAATTACTGTGACCAAACTTCTCCAAATGTTTGTCGGTAATAAGGCAACCAAGATACAAACCAAGTTAACAGTTCACACAACTCACTTTTGCCTGGCAGGAAACACTTGTGAATAAAGTTAAAAAAGCAAATGTCAGTGTCTTCCCTTCAGTCAGCTGCAGCCAACTCAGCTGACACAATGAAAGCAGAGCTCATTAAAAAGAGCAGACAAGCTTCTCGGGATAAAATGAATCTGTGAGTGAGTTCGACAGCCCAAATGTGAGGTCACTGAATAGTATTCCCAACGTATTTCTAATCCCTAAACTACATCAAGATAAACCTATTAGATTTTCTTGATGTCTCAGCTCTGTAAGGAATTTTGTTCTATAGGCTTAATGTCATGTGTAGCCCAACACTTTTTTTTCTCATGTATTTTGGATACAGGTCTGAGTAAGACTCTATGTCTAGATTCAGACTTAATGTGACAAGCTAACTCTGTGTTATTTCCAATTTAAATGGCAGGATTTAAATGGGTAATCACATTCATTTCACTGTCAGTTCTGTTTATGACATGCTGTGTAGTATCTTGGAGCAAGGAAAATGAGAGGAACAGAAGACCGAGGCTAGAAACTGGGTTCTTCTGATTCATATTTTTATCTGTCTTCAGTTTGTCTACCGTATGAATTATATAGCTGTAAAACAAAGTATTGTATTATCTTGTTTAAATATCTGAAATGAAACTTAGAGGCCTAGCAACAAGTTTGACCCCCATAAGCCTGAGGTGTGAATAAATGTCCGGCTCTTCAATCAGGTTTGCCAAATATCTATGTTATAGTGTGACAGGGTAAGAGTACCAGGCTAGGAATGACTTTCCTAGGGCAGAGGGCAGCAAAGGGCAGAACTGATTGCTAAATTTCAAATTCAGGTTGAACTGTTTTGCAAGAAAACAGCCTGAATCAGCTTCGCTTGGCAGTAAAATTTTCCATTCACTCTTTTAAAGAGAGTCTCCATACTCATGCCTGCCAGACCAGCATGACCAAGACACAGTACATACAAGGAATGTCCTCCAGCTGGACACTTCTGCCTCAGCAATGCTTCTAGAACAGCCCTAAATGCAGCACAAATCCCCCCTCCTCCTGTATTACTTAATTCTTACTGCATCCATTCAGTAAACTCTAAACATTTTTGAAGCAAAGCTTCCATTCAGTAAATTCTAGATTTTTTTGAAGCAAAGTTTCTTCTGTTGATGATTTATTTCCTAAATACATTGAGTTTTGTCTTGTGTCGTGTTCATGTTATAAAATCTAAAGTAGATCTTAACTTTGATCCATGACAGATAACCACAGCTAGCACTTCCATATTCTAATAGTGGCATCTCTATGACTTGATGAAGATCATCTTGAATGGCTTGAGGGAAAAATTACTCACAATTCTCATTTCTTTATATTTTAAATACTTGGAAGCAGGAACTTTTAAACTTCTAGTTTCTGAATATATCCTGCTGAAGTATTTATTCTAGACAAATGCATTCTCAGAGAGTCTTAACTCACTGTGCCTTGGGTCCCAGGAGTGGTGTTTTAAGGTAGACCTTTGTAAGGAGACTTCTTCTAAATCACCATTACTTCAACACATGTAATCTTTTCTATCCAGAACCTCAAGGGTTATAAAAAGTTTAAGAAGAAATAATGTCTTTTTCAACAGAGTCTTGCTCTGAGATTCACCCTCCAGAGAAAATGTGCCCACATGTGCTCTGGTCATCACTGACAAAGATCATACCCTAAGAAGCTGCTGGGTCACTCTCTCTTCCCTACTGCTGATTTTTTCTGAAGACATTTTGCCAAATGCAGAGATATAAATCTGAGTAGTTTTCCACTCACAAATTTGTCCCATAACGATTGCACTCATTTTGAAATGTGAGTTCTGGAATGAGGGTGAATTTGTTGATTAGAGAGTAATTAGTGACTCCCTGTATCTAAAAGAATATAGTATCCTACAACACTGTAAACAAATTAGGGCATTTTTTAAAACATACTTAGCAGTGCTTTCATATGACTGAGCAAAGCATCTGTAAATTATCTACAAATTCATCTAATTGAAATTTTCCATTGGGAAAACAAATTAGCATGGTGGGCAATTATAAAAGCTAAACATTTCCGCATGCAGATGACTATTTATGTCTTCTTAAAATTATTCCCAACGAGCTATATAAATATTTCTCTTGAATAAAATTAATGGTCTTCAGCAGCAGGTAACTTTTTTCTCTCAAATCACTATGCAGCAACATATTGTCTAAAGACTGGGGGTTTTTTCACCTCACAAATTTATTAGTTAAAATGAACCTTTAGAAATTATTATGGTGAGGGTGGTGAGACTGAACAGGTTGCCCAGAGAGGTTGCACCCTCTCTGGAGGTATTTAAGACCAGGCTGGATGAGGCACTGAGCAACCTGATGTAGTGGGAGGTGTCTGTGCCCATGGCAGGGGGGTTGGAACTAGACGATCTTTAAGGTCCCTTTCAACCCCAACCATTCTATGATTCTATGATTAATGAAAACCCTAGAAATGTTGTAAGCCAATGGAAATATCTGAGAGTGCTAGATCTGGACAGAGGGAGCATCTATTTCCTATTATGTAAGGAAAAGGATGAGGGGGTCTTGCTTTCACACCCCCCAAAAAAACTCCCAAACACAAGGATGAATTATTAACTGTCCAAACCGACTGACAGTAGCTAGAGGAGACTGAGGTGATAAGAACAGCCAAAACAGATTTGCTTGATGCAGATCTGTGTGACTTCTTCCACTGTCAGGGAAGAAGCTGAGTCTATAGAAAGAAAACAAAAAACATGACAGATTTTTACTGCAGTGAGGCTTTTGACATGGTTCCACATGACATTCTGTACTTGTGTATATCTTTTTTTTTTCCTTCCCAAAGTATAGTACTGGGTGCCTTTCCTTGATGAATTTAATCTTACTGGTATCAGGCCACACGCCCAATTTCTTATGATCTTCCATAGTTCTTTTCTCCAGTACTTTTAAGTTGCTCTGTTTGGAGAGTTTGAGTGACATAAAGGTTCTTTGTTACCTCTCCTATATTATACTACATAATTTTTATGATTAACTGACTCAGAACAAATCAGCATAGAATCTCATCTGATATTTCTTTGAGTGACAGTGAAGTGTTGATTTGCAGTTAGCCAAGCATAAGACATATGTACCTGACTTAACATTGTCAAACAGATTTATTTTAAAAATAAAGAGACCAAAACTTCAGAGGTTTAGAGTGGGATGAAAACTCAATCCTCAGGTTCTAGCCATGAAATACATTTAGAGGAAGTTACTTGTAGAAATGAAAAGCTTCAAAACCTTCAACTGAAAAGCCAAATTCATGTTGCTGTTCCTATAAACAGCAGCAGTGAAACATTTATGAATATCACCGAAATAAAATTAAGGCTACAACTCAGCCTTGAACTGGAAGAGCAAATGTGAAGGGAGCAGGGATATCAATATATCAGCATTACCAGAGGCACAGCAAATAGCTTAAACAGAGAAAGTATTATAAAACACTCCTCTTGGGCATAAAAAAAATAGTTCCCACACATAACAGGAACCAAAGCAGACACATCCACCTCATTATGTATGAACAGTGTGCTCTGAAAAAGCCCCACAAACTGATATTACAGAAGGAACTGAAAAGATGACAGATCCTATTTATGGAATGGCTTTAACCATGGAACCATCTCTATGTAATTTTCATCTGTTTCCACAAAAAAAGAGGCGTGTTCTTGACTTAAATCCCTGAGAGAATTACCATTTTTATTTTTGCATATGTCTTAAACAAATAAAGATTTCTGCAGTATCACAAAGAAGAAATTCTAAGAATAAAAAGAATGTCATTTTCATTAAAGAAAAAACACAAGATTGTTTACCCAAAAATAGATTTGTGGAAATTCACAAAGATCAGAAGAAAATCTTTGTGACCTTTGAGAGTCCTTATGTCCTATACTATAAGAAAATATACTTGATAGTTGGATTTAGTTTAACATTTTATAGGTCATAAGCAGTTGCTCTGCCACTGGAAAGGACTTTTTTTGCCAAAACCATTCTTCTGACATTTTAAAGTGCTTAACTGGTGTGTCCAGTATTGTGAAAATGCAGTTGGTACAGAATATATGAAGATACAGAAAAATTCTAACAAAGAGCATTTACATTTTTGCAACTTGTTTTAAAGACCTTTCCCACTGTTTCTCATTTATTGCAGTGCAAACAGAAATGTATTTCCTTTGGTAATTAATGGGGCATTTACCTCCTGTTCATAAGCTGCTCTAGAAAATGTGTCATTAAAACATGTCCATTAATCATAGAATCATAAGGGTTGGAAGGGACCTTCACAGGCCATCTAGTCCAACTCCCTGCAGTGAGCAGGGACATCCTGCACTACATCAGGTTGCTCAGAGCCTCAGCAAGCCTGGCCTTGAATGTCTCAAGGGATGGAGCCTCCACCACCCTCCTAGTGAAGAACTTTCTCCCAGTGTTACACTGAAATTCCCCCTCCTCTAGTTTAAAACCTTTGTACCTCATCCTATTGTTCTGTGTCCTAGTGAACAGTCTCTCCACAGCTTTTCCTTCCTATTTCACTTGCTTTATCAGCCATTACACTTAATCCTAAACACACAGTTTATCTGCATTTTAACCTTTGTAAGGAAATAAAATCAGTAACTTAAATATCTAGGAGGTTAATGGGTTTTTACAGCCATACTTACAGAAAAAACAGCAGCCAGAGTTTCAACAGCACCGGTACTTAGGGTAACATAAGGGATTGTGTCATGATTGATCCCAGCTTCACTAAAGATGTTGTTTGTGTAGTACCAGATCTGTATCAGAGAGAAGAAAAGAAGTTACTAATCATTACAGCTTGAACTACATGACATCGGCATTCAGCCCAAGCATCTGATCTGCCACAGACCAGACTTACTAGATCACCCAGCGTGCCATCCATAATGATGGAGGGCTGAGAAGGACAACAAACAAAGGAAAGGTGCAAATTTCAGGTAGATTAGTCACACTATAGCTGCTGAACTTCTGCTTCCACGCCTAGGCAGAATTACAAGCAGCTTGAACTCAATTTACTTTAATTTACTTTAGGAGTAAATCAAAGAAAATCACTTTAATCTCGAACAAGATATTACAAACAGTTTCTTTGTGGTCAAGCTCCACTGCTTAAAAAGCAGGATGGCTTTATGGAATACTTCAGTGGGGGTAACAACAGGAGAGAACAGGAAAGAGATGCTTTGAGCTATAGCAAAAACTGCTGCTTTTCAGACAGTAGGTGTGAGATGCATCTCTTTTTAACCTCACTGCAGTATGGACATCTGCAGTCAAGCCATTGCCCTGTTCCACTAATATCAACAGAAAGAAATGATACTTTTATCAGCAGGATTTCTGTAACATGTGGAAGCCAACAAAATAATTCCTTTTAAATGAAACAAATGTTTTACTGTGAAGTACAAGCCTTTAAAGGAAGAAAGGATTCTCACAGGAGTCTGCCAGTTGGTAAGTAAGAGCAGCCTGGTCTAGTGGGAGGTGTCCCTGCCCATGGCAGGGAAGTTAGAACTAGATCATCTTTAAAGTCTCTTCCAACCCTTACCATTCTAAGAGTCTAAGTTCCCTTGAGAGTGACCTGATACTCTTGCCTGAATGAAGTTCAGCTTTTCCATATGCCCTGTCCAGATGGCAGCTGTGGAAAAGACCAGGCTGACTAACAGGGCACTGGAGTCAAAGCAAACAATGGGAGAAGGAGTGAGAAGAAAGCATTTGCAGCCTGGCTTATACCAGCTCATAACCAGCAGGCAAACCAAGACCTGGGCTCAGCAGCAGCCCTCATACCTCAACCTGCTCCCAAATATCTCAGCTTCAGGAGACTTGAGCAAGATCAGGAAGGAAAGCCATGCAGGAGACACAAATTTACACTAGGTTCAACTATTTCTCCTGACCTCTCATTATTTGCCTGCTTTTTCTGGCTGAACTGTTTAAAAAAAATCAGTTTCAGAATATATATTTTTCACATTTAGTGGCATCACAGAATCATAGGGATGGAAGGAACTTTCCAAAGCCATCTAGTCCAACCTCCTTTGGTGGCAGGGACATCCTGTACTAGATCAGGTTGCTCAGAGCCTCAGTAAACCTGGCTTTGAATATCTCCAGGGATGGGGACACCAGAACCTCTCATCTGTGAGAGGAGAAACAAAGTAATAATAATAAAAAAAGGCAAGGCTTAAACCAGCAAATTGATATATAAGTTTCCTGACAAAGAATAGGTTTTTCTGAGCCTTCTCTTCACAAAGTGGCTGCCTAATGACACTCTAAAACGAAAAAGCTCTGTTTTTTTTCTGGTATTTATGTACAGGATGTGTATCTATTGTCTCATGCCCTCACTCAAGCTCTGAGAGTGTGGCTTTGTTCTGACATAAAATACAGCACAATTTCTGAAAATTAAGTATCCTCAAAGCCACAAGACTCTACTCTTTCTCCCAGAAAATTTAGCTGAGGCATTCTTTTTTTCTTTTTTTCCTTTTAAACAACATGCTTCATTATTTTATGTCTCTTTTTTACTCTGTCATTTTATTTCACTCATGCCTTGATAAACATTAGAAAGACTGGCTGACAAGATAGATCTAGTCCTTTGCCTTAAAGAGTGACCAAAATGAGGAGCAAAATAGCCTGGCATTAGCACCAAAAATCCTACAATTACCACCAAAACAAAAGTTTCTACAATATGAAAAAATCTTCAAGCTCCCTCCTAGTATTTAGTAAAAACCTCTCAGATGTCAGAGTTCTAATTGAATTTATCTTTCGAGTAGTCTTGGACAAATCAGTTATTATTATGTTTTTGAAAGTAATAGAGATCCCTATGATAAACCTGTGCTAGCTTTTTAAATTATCATTATCTCTGATTAGCCCCAGGGATAAAATCTAGCTTAAATATAAAGCCACAGTGATAACCTGCCTTTCCCAAGTTCATGAGCTGCCCTTCATGTACATAAGCAATTAACAGCTTGGAACTATGACAAAAAGCCCTTTGTGATTAAATTTGTGTTGTACAATGTAAAGCATCTCATCCAGACGTCACAAGCTGCAGCAAGGAAAGCTCTAGATGGATATAATCACCTTTCACAGCATAAATGGTGAAGAAACCTGGCAGAGGATGCCCAAGGAGGTTGTGCAGATACTTAAATCTCAAAAGTCATTCCTGCTCTGGACATGGGACCAGCCCATATAACCTCTGAAGATTCCTTCCAATCTAAATTGCCCTGTGACCCTCTCCAAGCTGATGGAATGAGCTCAGATAGATGGAAAAGCAGACTTTTACAGCCTCAGACATATTAATGACAACTGATATTTTTTGGCTATTGACTGTTTTGTGTCTTTTTCCTCTTTTGGCCCAGTTTCCAAGAAAGGCACAATGAAGTGTAGCTTATTTGGTACAAAGCACCAACAAAAATAAAACATCCGGTGCAACCTCTTAAAATCACTTACAGGAACCTCTGCTGACTTCTGTAAGTGCAGAACTGAATTAATCCAAGCAGAAATGTCTACTGAAAAGCTGAAGTTTATGTACCAAAAACCATGGGGTGTATTAGATAAGATCTTAACTGACCAAACGCAGAAAATCTTAATATTAGAAACTGCACACCCTTTCTTTGCTGATTTGTGCAACCTTTTCATGTAGCCCTTCCAAGGGAAGCCCTTCCAGCTTCCCTTTCCCTCATTTCTTTGTTTTTAACAAAGACCCATAAGCTTCCCATGTGCTGGTGTAATAAAATAATTATTAGTAAGAAAGTAAAAAATACAAAGCTGTAGAGGTTGCTGAATGGTGCATCATGAAGATGACCAAAGGGCTGGAGCAACTGCCTTATGAAGACAGGCTGAAGGAATTGGAGTTGTTCAGCTTGGTGAAGAGAAGTCTCAGTGGGGACCTCATAGTAACTTATCAATATTTGGAGGGGGCTACAGAAAGGTAGGGGTAGGACTTTTTAATAAAATATGCGATGGAAAGACTAGAAATAATAGATGTAAATTGGAAGGAATTAGATTCAGGCTAGATATAAGGAAGAAATTCTTTACAGTGAGGGTAGCGAAATACAGGTTGCCCAGAGAGGCTGTGGATACCCCCTCCCCGAAGGTGTTTAAGGCCAGGCTGGATGAGGCACTGAGCAACCTGATCTAGTGGGAGGTGTCCTTGACTATGGCAGGGGGTTGGAACTCGATGATCTCTTCCAGCCTGAATTATTCTATGACTCGGATGAAAAAGAAAGACAGAAGCACACCAGGGGATGCCATGGCTCAAAGCAGGACACTTACAGCATTTAGCCCACAGAGCTGGTAGCAGCCCATGGTGACAACCACGGTGAAGACCTGCCATCGCACAGCACGGGTCCTCAGGAGCTGAAGCACTGACACTAACTTGGTGTTTCTTTGGACTCGAGACTCTGCCAAAACTTCTTCTACTTCATGAGACACGTCATCTTTCCCAAGGAAAGTCTGGAATGCTACAAAAAGAGAACATGTACTTTAGGCCAGACCCTTGGCACTATCTGCTTTTATAAGTGTTACTTCATAGACATAGAAATGTGTGACACAAACAGGAGACAAACACAGGTTACAACTTCATTATTCTACCAACATAATTCTGCTGTGGGGTATGATCTGCAACTGCTCTCAGAAACTGCAGCATGAATATAAATTGCCTGGCACCCTACCAGAACTCTCCTTAAATTGTTTCATATCTAATATAGCCTAAGGTCCAGAGCAGAGTCAAAACCTTGCAAGAAAAAGGCTTTAATAGCAATGCAGTTTTGAACATTCTTTGACTTTGTAGCCTAACAATATATCACCATTACTGGATAGAAAAGTAGTAACATATGAGACACTGGACAGGTTGCCCAGAGAGGTTGTGGATGTCCCCTCCCTGGAGGTGTTTAAGGCCTGGCTGGAGCAACTGGGTCTACTGGGAGGTGTCCCTGCACCTGACAGGGGGGTTGGAACTAAATGATCTTTAAGGTCCCTTCCAACCCAAACCATTCTATGATTCTATAAATGTGCCTAAGATTAGCAAAGCAAGGAAAGGCAGCCACTTGAAAGGAATAGCTGCTACTCTTCATTTTGCCTCCTGTTTTCACTAGCATACCAGAAAGAATTTGTTCTGTCAAGATTATTAATATTAGAAAGAAATATCCAGAGCAGCTTCTATTTGTCAATGCTGGAGACACAGGAGTGAATTTACCTGGTGAATTGTAAGCAAACAGCCTTGTCTCCCCAGAAAAGTATGGCATTTAGTACTGTGTTATCAACACTGATGACTTACTGAGATATCCCTCCCCTCTGAGTAATAAAAGTCTTCCACCTCATAACTCCTTCAAGAGGTACTACAGACATCTCCTAATGGAGGTGATGTATCTCCACCAACCTTGTTTTACAGATACTGGATATGCTGATGATTATTTCACTACCAGTATCTTATGAATGTACCCCAGGGGATGGCTTTTTAAGAAATGCTCAAAATTCTCATCATCTTTGAATGACTGTAGAGAAACAGTCAGATTGCACATACCCCAGCATCAAGGATCTGCAACCCAGCAGGACACTAACTCTATTAACAATCCTTTACACAGCAGGCTACTTCAAACTGTTACTTTTTTTGTTAGGCTACTAAGTTGATTTAGTTTTCCTAAGAGCAAAAGGCATTTCTTTTCTTATCCACAGCTTTAAACAAATAAACAAGTGGCCTTCATGTTTTTTGGTAAGAATATGGAGAATGGAGAGGATTCGATGGTTAAGAAAGCCAGAAACACGTGACTGAAATGCCTGGACTCCATCTAGGTTTCAAAGTTAAATTTTTTAACTTTACCCAGTATGTGAAAAGGCTAAGTAATAGCATTTCAATGAACTTGTGGCCTCCCTGGAGCATCTTTCTCCATCTCTTTGGTAGACACTCAATGCCTGGCTCCCTGTCTGGAAGCCCAGAGAACTAGTAAGCTCTGGGCCATGTTTTTCAGAGGCAGTTCACACTCCTACTGCATTTTAATGGGGTTTATGTGACTCTGCTTAACAAGATTTTTTTTTTCCTTCTATAGGATGAACACTGATAACCTCTGGGTGCTGAGTCAATTCATAACATTCATTTATTCTGATATCCAGTTTCTCTTGGGAGATGAGAGGTCAAAATTTTTAAATCTCCAGAAAACAGAATGAAATTTACTTTTTCACACTGGAATTACAGTCCAAAATGAGCTAAAAAATGAGACCCACAATTTAAGATGTTGCATTTTGTCCTTGTGCCACTGCTTATTACTAAATGACATTAAATGCCAGATTAAATGAGAGTGCTGTACTATACAGGCTACAGTAAGAAATGAGAAATTAGAGCAACACGACTGTGGTGTGTGAGTCAATATCTCACACTTAAGTAAACTTCTTTGAGTATTATTACAGCACTGATAAAGGGAAATTCAGTTAAAGAACCAGACAAGCATATCACTGTGCCCTTCTTTTACAAGATTCTCTCTGATTTTTTAGCATCTGTATAAATTAGGTCAGCACACAATTTTCTGTCTTATCCTTGTCCTTAGAATCCCCAGAACTGCTCTGTAGGGCACCAAGTCAAAAATATAGGTGCAGTCAAGTAAAAAGAAAGCAATCTGTCTTTTCTGCACATGGGAGCTCACTACACTTCTAGGACTAAGGAGTAAAAAAAGACAATTAACCAAAATTACTGAGTATGAGGAAAGAAAAATCTAGACATCTGCTTTCCTTTTCTTTTCTACATGGTGCTAGGACAGAGATGTAAATCCCACTAGAAAACTTTGATGGAGACTTAAAATTATCCGTGATCCAAGAAATGCTAAGCAAATGCTATGCTATATTATGCACTTCTGAGTAAGATAACACTGTGTCCTCCTGGAAAAACACATTCTCTTCCTTCACAATATGTAGAATCATAGTTGAGTTGAGTTGAAAGGGACCTTCAAAGGCCATCTAGTCCAAGCCTTTGCAATGACAGGGACATCCTGCAAATGTTTAAAATGTTTATGNCAATGACGGACATCCTGCAATAGATCAGGTTGCTCAGAGCCTCAGCAAGCCTGGCCTTGGATAGCTCCCGGGATGTGGCCTCCACCAGCTATCTGGGCAATCTCACCACCCTCATGGTTTCAAATCACTGCCCCTCATCCTGTGCTCCATGCCCCGACAAACAGCCCCTCCTTAGCTTTCCTGTAGCCCTTTCAGGCACTGGGAGGCCACTGTGTGGTCTCCCCTTGGCCTTCTCTTCTCCAAGCTGAGCAGCTTCCATGAAAAATTTTCCAGTACAGAACCACAGTTTTATCCACAGTTAATGAGGAAATTAGGTCTACATCAGCAGGGAGACATGTGTGATGTTCAGTTCCACTCACTTTACATTTTAAATCCTGCATTACTGGCACTCAGAGATATGAGCCACTCCTTTCTGCAATGACTCCTTTCCCTCTTTGACTGGCTGCTTCTCTCTATAGGGGCATCTTACTTCCATGTCACAACCATCTAAGAAGTTACAGTTCGAGCAACTTTTGGACCTTTCCCAGATTTCTCTTGAATTCCCTTGGATCAGAAGGTCCTAGATGCTTGGCTTTCAAAAGCTGTTATGCTGCCTTTATAAAGAGCAGAAGCAGATTTTTCAGTCTAGAGGAAAGGAGACAGGAAACACTTCCATTTACACCAACTCTTCTTCAGCTCAGCTCAGGTGAGGTGAAACATTAAAAAGTTGTGCAAAAGTCTGAAAAAAATCAAGCTGGCACAGCCTTTAAAATCAGGCCTTTAAATTAACTGAAGAGGGATATTCAAGAGTTCACCAATTTTTTTCCCTGTGATAGTCATAGTCATAGTCATCTAGGTTGGAAGGGACCTTTCAGATCATCTAGTCCAACCATCAACCCAACTCTGACAAGCCTCATACCTGGATGGGGACTCGAACCCCTGACCCTCAGATTAGGAGTGCAATGCTCTCCCAACTGAGCTATACATCCAGGTTAATACTTCCACAACATACAAAGAACTGATCTGTTATTTTAAAGATTGAATTCAACCCTGCAACTGAAAGTGTCTATAACCCATGTTGTCAGTCATAAAAATACCTTGTTTTATCCCACACTATGAATATTTTTATTTATTTTGCATCACTAGCAAACTTACAGGCCAGGAGTCTAGTTGGCATGCAACTAATAGACAAACAAACGACAAATTCCAGTCCTAGAGTCTGGATGAACTGCCTGGTCCAATTCTAGCAGCAGATTCTTCATTTTCCTCCTGTATCCATCCCTCTCAGCCTTCTCTCCCACTGCTCTCTAGCAGATGAGTAACTATCCCCTTCCAAAGTCCTCCTCCTCAGCTATTTATACTCTTTTCTCTTCTACACACTGGTGAGCATTATGAAGAAGGATGATGCCACTAAAATGCCAGGTATTTTTCTTCCTTCTGCTCTTACTAAGGGAGGAGAACATTAGTTATGGGACGTGGGAGGAGAGCTGAAATAGTCCTATCTTCTCCCCATTGCCTGACTTTAAATTGCTTTGCTTAAGAAGCTAAAAGATTGTGCTCTTGGTCCAGTCAGCCATTCTCACCCCATAACATACAGATCAGTTCTCCCACCATCAGCCCTGAGACAGCTCAGCTCCTGTGGGTCTCAGGGAGCTGGATACAGGATGGTGTCTACCAGGAAGACAAGCAAAGCTCAGCTGTCAGGGTGGCTTCTGCTGACCAGCCAGACATTGGCTCAACCACCTATAGTCTACTTCCACTGTTAAAAGGAGAATACAGAAATCCAGGTAGGTCCCCATAAGTGAGGCTCAGGTGACATTGCTCATCTGAGGCCTCAAAATGTGCTTCTCAGATTAGAGCCCACCTGCTCTAACCCTACACAACACAATTTAGTTCTTCTCCCTCTTTCAGCCACGTATTTGCCACTTGAAGGCATCATCCCCTTTAAGCTTCTGCCAATAAAGAGATCAAGTTCACCAGTATTTTGGTAGTTACAGTCTGGTTATCTCCTGAGCACAGGAGAAAAGAAGGAAATGAAAGCAGGAGCAGAACTTGGTGGAAACTCAATGACCTACATTACCCCACCGGATTTTTACTGCTCTAAAACAATTAGGAAGATTAATGTTGACATCCCTGCTTTAGAAGCTTTGACATACACGTACATTTTAGAGTATTCTACAATTACTAATGCAGTCATCTCCCTTAAACACAGCAGATCTTTTACAAATAACAGCTTTATATTTCTCCAACAAGATATAATCCGCAGTGAAACATCTATCTGCATGAATAGTCTTGATCCACAAGGGGAAGGAGAGAGGATTTAGTCAGAGGAAAGGCTTGCACATTTCTAATATTAATATGCAGATTTAACCTAAGGGGCAAATAATTCAAACCCATTTACTGCAGTCATCATTAAAATGGAGAACACTGCATTGTCATTCTATGGCTTACAATCATCAGCCTTTTTTAATAACGCACAAATTTCTGTGGCCTCCCTAATGCTGAGGCTTTTCCTCCCTTGTTTCTGTAGATAATGCTAACATTCAGATGATTTTTCTTGGCTGCTGATTCACAGCTATTCAACCCCTCTGTTTTCTGAACTCCCCATCTGCTTTCTTTATTCAACTGCATTATTCCAGATATCCAAAACTTGGCTCGTGCCTCATCTGAATTTCTCCAAGTGTCCTGGAGTGGGGAGGAGAGCTCCAACCTGCCCACCTACACTGGTCTAATATTACAGGTGTCCTCTGTCTGATCATTCCATGAATCAACCAAAGTCCTTCCCCAACTATCCATGCGCTGAAGAGACATGGGAAGATGCTACTGCTTGCAAATCTCCTTAGGAGAGAGAGGGATTACAAAGTATGTGCAATGGTAATAAAATCATTACGTGTTCCTAACAGACTTCAGAATAGGGCACTTTATAACGGAGAAGTGTAAGGTGATATGATCTATGCTGCCTTAAAGTTGATTTTACAGACTCCAAAATGCTTCCTTTGAATCATCCTTGCCTATTTTTTAAATCTGATACCCTGCAATTTGTCTGTGTAAACTGTTTTGGAAGGAAGGCTGCCTCATAGGCAAGGAATGGTAGAGGAAATGCAAGATCACGGAGTTGGAAGGGACCTCCAAATGCCATCTAGTCCAAACCCCTGCAGTGAGCAGGGACATCCTGCACTAGATCAGGTTGCTCAGAGCCTCAGCAATGTCCTTGAATGTTTCCTCCACCATCTCTCTGGGAAACCTGTTCCAATGTATACTTCACTGTCCTATGGGCCTTTGCAAACCACTGTCTAGAATCTTTGATTGCTGAAAGCTCAGTAAGCTACACTCATAATGAGTTTCACATTGTATGACAATGCACCTCAGTACTATGTTTTTTTCCTTTTAGAATTAGTCATGTCCAAAACTTTCTATTGATAAGCAGTTAATTCGAAAAGTTGTTTATGTCACTCTTTTTTCTCATGGAAGCTGACTGCTTAAGTTCATTTCATTTCAAATACCAAATGAGGGGTGCTCTCCTGATGTCTTTTAGTCCAAAGTCCACCTCCAATACTTCTAGATTAGCTTCCAAATCATTTTCAGAATATGCATGCTGTAAACTTCCAGGTCTGCAGTTGATCCGTTAGCAGCAACAGTAAACGATGTGTATCAAAACAAAAAGAGGACAGTTTTTCATTTCATAGTAAAAGAAACAATGGTACAGTGAGTTGCATTAATTTAGTGCTAAAAGATTATTATGTTTCAGGGACTCATGCACACCTGGCAAGTAATTTTGGAAGCAACTAGTTAATATTTATAACTATGTAAAGAGTAAGTGTCAGGAGGAAAGTAAAACTGCCCATAGTAATTTTACTGGAGCAGATATGCAGCACCTGTGATCTCAGATAAATTCTTATGTCCATTCCACCTAAAATAAGAGCAGATTACTCTGGTGTCTGTGTCTGTGAAACTGAACCAAGCTACAGGGAACCACTGAAACTATTTAGTTAGAGAGGTCTATGAGGTTTTTATTAGATCTACAAAGGTTACTGAGATACAGAAGCACAGGGTCAAACACAGTGACTACTGAACAAAAACAAGCAATGGAATCAGTGTTTTTCCCAGCCAAGCAGCAAAGACTGTAGATAAAGGAGAGTCATGACTGAAATTACCTTTCACTCCCCAATGAACCCTGAAAGCAGTGGCTGATGCACAAGGGCAGGATGATGCAGTTAGTTCTGTATCCCTGTGTGTGATGTTACCCAGAATAGCGTGTTGGAGAATTTTACTTATCAAAAAAAATTAAATCAAAGCAACAGTTATATTTACACACACAGAGAAACAAAATAACTATCAAGAGACAAACTCTCTCCTGTTGGAATATTCTGCTTTTAATGTGACGTGAATTAAGATGAAATTCTTTACTGTGAGAGTGATGAAACACTGGAATAGGTTGCTCTGAGAGGTGGTGGAGGCCCCATTCCTGGAGGCATTCAAAGCCAGGTTTGATCGGACTCGTGACCATGCCCATGGCAAAGGGCAGTAGATGATATATGAGGTCACTTCCAACTCAAACCATTCCATGGTTCTGAATTAGAATCGCTTTCCAGCCTGGATCCCTACAAGAAACAACAAGAAAGTAAAACATCATACCTTTTTCTGCCTTGCTTGTGTTGTGTTTTTCAAGTAGGAGGTAACGAGGGCTTTCAGGAAGAAAAGGCAGAATCACAACTTGTATCAATGAAGGTACAATGATCACTCCAAATAAGTAAGGCCACCGAGATTCCTGGGAACAGATGCAAAGGTAGGTCAGTAACCCCCTCCCCTAGTGATACTAAGAAGAAAAAACAAAATAGCTTTGATGAGAAACACTGTAACTTCTCATCATCCAACAGGTCCTGTCAGCGAGCAGAGGGATGCCTTTCAGAGTTTAGTAAGCAGTCTGAATACTTCCCCCTCAGATTGTCTTACTCAGGGATGAAGGAAGACAGAATTCAAGCCATCAGCTGACTGAGCAAGCATAGAGAGAGGCAGGGAAGCTGAGAAATAGCATTGCATAATGCATTTTTCTTTGGCATCAACAATTATATGAGTAAAAACCTTATATACAATTTAATACATGCTCTACAATTCATCCCCCCGCACAGCAGTATCACTCATCACCTTCAAGAAAGAGTAGAGCGCTATTTTCATTTAGTTACATACAGCTGTATGTTTTCTCTTAGTCCAATCTAATTTTTTTTTAATTACATATATATATATATATATACATACACACATGTATACGTATATTTGGCTCAGACTTCAATCTGATAGGTAAAAGGCTTGCCAGAGTTGAGTGGATAGTAGAACCTGATGATCTGAAAGGTCCCTTCCAATCTGGAATGTGATTATTATCATTCTTNTCCAATTGATATCCATTATTTCTAGTCCTCCCATCAGATATCTTATTAAAAACTCCTATCCCTGCCTTTCTGTAGGACCCCATCAGGTACTGATAAGCTACTATGAGGTCCCTTCTCCAGGCTTAACAAACCCAACTCCTCGAGCCTATCTTCATAAGACAGTTCTAGCCCTTTGATTATCTTCATGGCCCTCCTCTGGACCTGCTCCAACAGCTCAATGTCCTTCTTACATTGAGGACTCCAGAACTGGACACAAAACTCCAGGTGGGTTATTATAATTATTATAGTACAGGTTAAATCCTGATCAAACTTGAGCCAAGCAGGTTTTAACACAGTTTTGGGTTTCTTTGTGCAACATAGGCAGTGACCATTCAGCATTTCTCAGCTGCTGGAAATGAACAGAGTTGGGCTGAGGTCTCCCCACAAGCCTCTTCTACTTGGACAAACCCAACATGTACCACACAGTCAGGCAGCTTTCATAGAAACAGTGGGTTGGAAGAGACCTTCTAAGGCCATCTAGTGCAACCCTTCTGCAGTGAGCAGGGACATCCTGCACTAGATCAGATTGCTCAGAACCTCAGCAAACCTGGTCTTGACATCTAAAGGGATGGGGCTTCCACCACCTCTGTGGGCAACCTGCTTATTTCCATTCAGAAATTACAAAAAATGAAATTAAATGCAATTAGAGTGAGAGACAGCTGTATAATTTTATAACAAGCAAGCTGTCTGGCTAAGCAAAGTGAGGTTGTCTTTGTGAATGTTTTTTCTTGCATCAAACAATTCCTCTTCATAAGTTGGCTTTTATGCTAATTAAGGTGGAAGAAGTTCTTCCCTATGAGGGTGGTGAGACACTGGAACAGGTTGCCCAGAAAGGTGGAGGATGCATTCTACTTGCTTTTCTCTTAATTTACATTATTCACACTCAAATACTTCATAAGTATCAAATGCAAAGTGCTGAAAATTAAGTCAAAGTAGACCCTGCGAAGAAAATCAAAAGAAAGAAGGGTTCCTTAACATTTTTAAGAAGGAACAGGACAAAACACAAACAGGGACAATGCTCAAAGGCAGAAGACAGCAGAGAGATAACTTAGAAGACATATCAACACTTCATCTCAGCTGTCATTATAAAGAGAAGCACACAGACATTACTGAGAGGAGTGAAAACATCCCATTTTATCTCAAGATAAACTCAAAAGAGCATGAAATGTTTTAATTACAGGGGACTTGACTCATCACCTGTTGAGAACTGGTACAAATAACCTGTCAAGATGGTAAGATTTTAATTTTAATCTGACACATTATGGGTATTTGCTCAGGCTGGAGCATGAAAAACTTGGCTCTAATCTATTTACAGAAGACAAATAATGAAGTGAGTTTGACAACCACAAACCCATTCAAATCTTGATCAAGTAAAGTGCAAAACTGTAGAAATAGGTGGGCGAGATGGGGAAGGTTGGGGGGGGGTGGGAGGATAAAGCACAACACAGATCATGGATTTATCGAACCACCTCTTGAAGCACTGATTAGATTTAACATTTTCCCTAATTGGTAAGATGCTGATTAAATTTGAAGACACTTTCAACACAGAAAAGGCCAATAATATGCACATACACATATATTTAAAAGAGAGAACTGAATTGTTGACAAGGTCATACAAGAGAGGAGGAAAGAAGGGCTGTGCTGCCCTGTAGGTAGGCATTCATTTTTGGAAAGATGTAGTGAGGCCAATTAAATATACCAGTACAAGCTGCATGACAGGATAAAAAAGACTGAGTTAAGGAGATACACAGACTGCCATAGACTCTGCATTTCTCTCTCCCTAATTTTGTTTATTTTAAAAAAAGCATAGTCTGGACATGCATCCCACTCCCCATTTCCCCAATGAGTTATCAACCACTATGGCACAGTGGGGTACCTTGTTGGCCCTCTGCCCCACGTTTGGTTTTCTCTGCTGTGGAGACCTCCACCTCCAGGTGAGCATCCCTAAACCCCTCACCCCAACTGCCATAGGGCATCTTTCCCATATCCCTGTCTCCTATCTGTTCTAGACCCACCAGGTTATCACTATACCCCAAAAACAAGCCCCAAAATCTCCTCAGCAGCAGCCTGCAAATGGGGCAGCACAGGACACTGCTTGGAGGACTTCAGCCCTTCTCTGCATCCCAATACAAAAACCACATCATCATGGAGCTGCTACTGAGGTCTTGTTTAGTTTTACTACTTGGAACTTGCAGGAGATGATATAAAATATCTCCACCACCTCTCTGGGCAACATCTTCCAAGGCCACACCACTCACATGGTGGAGAATTTCTAATGTCTAATCTAAACGTGCCCTAAAATTATACATTTTATATTTGGAGAGCAAGGAAACAAAAGCCTCCTGCATTCAGTAACAGACACTAAAAATGTCTAGGAACTACTGATCTGGCAGTCTCCCCTCTTCCATGTTACTATAAGAACCTGGAACACATTAAGAACTTTATTTTGGCAAAATATAATCACATGCACACAAGGAATTACGTCTAGTATAATTTGGTGCCATGAAGCATTGCCTTCTGCTGCAGCCCCAGAAGGATGCAGATCTCCAAGGGTTTTCTGTGTCACATCTGCTAATCTCACAGGGACATCTATGGCCACCAAAATAATACTAAATGCTTATATTTGGGCAAATGAACCTTATTCTCTTCAGCAGAAACTTGGCATGAAAATTTCTTATCAGAACTATTTTTTGCTTGCCATGTTAAAATAGAAATAAATCCCATCCCTGCTCAGAACAGACCAAGTAAAGTTACTTGTGCGTGCATAGATGAGAATGCTGCACAAACACAGCATTTCCCTGTTAGAATCACAGAATGCATTGCATTTAGAGGCCATCCAGTCCAATCCCCTGCAGTGAGCAGGGACATCCTGCACTGGTTCAGGTTGCTCAGGGCCTCAGCACGCCTGGGTCTTGGATGTCTCCAGGAATGGAACCACCACCACCTCTCTAGGCAATCCCTATTAGTTAATCTGTAACTAAGCCATGTAAAAAAGCAGTTCCTAAAGGCAAAAGACAACCTCACTGGCCTGGGGCCAAAGAATCAACAAGCACTGAAATGGAACTAAATCTGTAGCATTAGAACTGTCTTTTCTTCCTAGAGTCAAAGGTATTGCAAAACAGTGATGACTGTGATGGAGTTGAGAAATGAGGAGTACTACTGTGTCTCAAGCTTCAGGTCAGCTATGCACACATGGTATGTGACAACCACCTGCCTCTTGAGGTGACATCTCCTTGTGCCACCCCAAACATAATTTCACAACCTCCTCTGGCTGGAGAGGACACTGCCTGCCTCATCTAACAGCTGCATTCCTGCTGGATACAATTTTCTCTTCACATGACCATTCCTATAACCCATTTCTGTCAAAATATGTTTTAATAACAGCATTATAAATTACTTGCCTTCTAATTTAAGACAGAGACAACCCAGGCAGCATGCCCATTTCACCTCTGTTATGCACCCACGTGAATATTTATTTTTATATATAGCTACTACTCATACAGCTCTGACATCAAGATGACTCAGGTCCCAATGTCTTCCCAAGCCATTAAACATTGGAGAAAGTCACTAGACTTCAGGCTGTACAATCCTTATCTGAAATTCACAGAAGGGAGGAGGAAGTTTTTTTAACTGAGTAAATCACCTTTAAATCAGGACTTAATGCACCCTTGAAAGTGGCTGCTGCCCAGATCTCATGATCTTCTGTAGATCTAACCACACACCACATGATGTTGTACATATTGAAAGGCAGTGTGTGGTACTAGTACCCACAATGGTTTTTGGTCCAACTTCTTACTGGTGTGACAACTATCTTTTAACCAAACACTTCAATGGCAGGATTTGTCTTTGTTGCTTCTGAGAAATTCTGAGAAAATTTCAGAAAAATTTCTGAGAAAAGCAATGAGAAACAGGAGCTTTCAAATGGGATTATCATCAGCAGCCAGCATGTCTACTTGAGCTTCTTTAGAAAGAAATACTAGAGGCATATTGGAGGTAGACAAAACCCCCTTCATCTTTGCATGTATACTCAGGTTAACTTCCATAAATAAAAAATATAAAACAGTAAATTAAAGTAATTGAAGAGGATAAGTTTCAGTTCATCAAACATGAGCATATAGTATCATTTTGATGCCCTAGGGTACCTCAGATGTCCCTCTGGGACCTGGATGCTCCTGGAGCTGCAGCAGGAGGTGAAACAAAATGCAAGAAAATTGCATTAGATAAAATTCTTTTTCAGTGTAACTTTATTATATTGCCAAAATAAAGCTACAAAGGTTAAATTAAGGAATTATAAGGTTAAGGGGGAAAAAAGTGGAAAAAAAAGTGCACATTTGTGGTTTCATAAACTTAAACAGCCAAATATTTAATCCTGGCCCTATTTTAATGGTGACATGTCTGGTTTAAATTAAAAAAAAGAATCATTTTAAATTAGAAAAATCCCTCAAAATACTAATTAAGAATATGTCTCCTGGTTTTAATTTTCCCAGAGGTTTTACCAAAAAAAAAGGGACACTAGCCTACATTTCTCTACTCAGTTTCATGCCTTCATTCTACCTTGTGATGCTTGACCAATTTACCACAGCACTAATATCCAAATTGCAAAGGGCAAATTTACATTTAGGGACATGAATTTGCAATAATGAGTGATGTTACAAAGGACAATATGAATTCAAACTGAAACATTAATCACCCAGAACCTTCAAAACGGTTTAAGTGCTGGTTATCTCCCCAGATTGTGAAGCAGATAGTGAAAGAAATTACAGGTCAAATAATTTTAGATTTATTGCTTAATAACAGATCCGTAAATATTATCAGATACTCAAACACTAAGGAGACAAGCAGATAAACCCACTCACTCGTAAACTCCCCAATAGGAGTCCAACTAGTAAGTGATAAGGTGAAGTTCACAAACAGATAATTAAGTCAATAAGAATAAGTGAAAAGAGACACTTGCTAAGACTAACAACAAAGTCAAAAAAGTCAGTTAAACCTTAAATATAACCTTTAAATACATACACAACATTAACAAACGTTTTAAGTTCAACTTCCATGGTGTTTGAAGACTTTCTTTACTTAAGACCTGTTGAAGGACACCTTTCCATGAATGTTTGGCTACTGCCTTTCTAATTGACCTAATTAAACACAGTACTGCTACATAGAAATCTTATCTTCCTACAAGTGAACTGGGCACTGCTTCAACTGCCCATAAAAAACTAGTCCTCAATGATGATAGACTTTCATTCAAGCATGCTGTTGTGAGACCTCATCTGGAGTACTATGTCCCTCAGCACAAGAAGGACATGGAACTATTGAACAGGGTTCAGAGGAGGCCATGAGGATGATATGAGCGCTGAAACACCTCTACTATGAGGACAGGCTGAGAGAGTTTGGGCTGTTGAGTCTGGAGAAGAGAAGGCTCCAGGGACACCTCACAGCAGCCTCCCAGTGCCTGAAGGGGCTACAGGAAAACTGGGGAGGGGCTGTTTGCCAGGGCATGGAGCCACAGGATGAGGGGCAGTGGTTTGAAACTAGAGCAGGGCAGGGTTAGATGAAAGATGAGGAAGAAGTTCTACCCCATGCGGGTGGTGAGGCACTGGCCCTGGTTGCCCAGAGAGGTGGTGGAGGTCTCATCCCTGGAGATATTCTTAAGTCACAAGTTTTCTGGCTGAGTAACCTGATGTAGTGCAGCATGTTTCTATACCCCTGCTCACTGCAGGGGGTTAGACAAGATGGGCTTGGAAGGTCCTTTCCAACCCTATGGTCCTATGATTAGATGCTTTGCCATCAGCAAGTCTAAAAATAAACACATACATTGCCATAATTCTCCTTCTTCTATAGCCACTTCCATGCTCAGACAAATCC
This sequence comes from Turnix velox, assembly GCA_013400935.1. NCBI lineage: Eukaryota > Metazoa > Chordata > Aves > Charadriiformes > Turnicidae > Turnix > Turnix velox. Next base: position 108,388 of record VZTY01023877.1, on the reverse strand, counting down.
TCTTCTGCAGGATATTCTCCCTCTTCCCAAGTGCAGAACATTACACATGGTCAACCAGCCACGTATTGTTCCTGAAACTTCAGGAACTGAAGTCTCACAGCACAGCTCCAATGGACTGAAACTCATTTGCAAATATGAAGCCTCCCAGCTGTTTCCCTGTGCATTGCTTAATGAGTTCTGTATGAATAAATACCTTTGTGTCTCCCTGGGAAAAACGATAAAGCGGTGACTTATAATTTCCAGTAAATATATAACCTCAGCTGATTCACAATAAATACAAACATAATACTAAATCTCACATCTCAAAACCATCAACACCCCCCACAGCTCACCTACAGAGCTGGTATAGCAAAGCAGACCTTCTCTTCCCATGGGTGCTACTGAACTAGGAATATAGAATCATACAATGGTTTGGGTCAGAAGGGACCTTAAAGATCACCTAATTCCAACCCCCCTGCCACCTGCAGGGAGACCTCCCACTAGACCAGGTTGCTCAGTGCCTCGTCCAGCCTCGTGATCTTTATCACCCCAACAACTCTTCATCAGAGAAGATCCCAGAATGGGGTCTGACAAGGCTACAACTTGAGCCCATTGCCTGGTGCAAATGAGCCATCTAATTAAGTTCCATAAGCTCATGGAAGCTTTTATCCCAGCTTTGTTATCTACCCTATTATTAGAAAAATCAAAACCAAGGAGAAAAACAAAACAAAGAAAGCACAATCCAAAGGGTCCTGCCAGCCATCACCAAGCATCTACATCAACTATGCGGTGAAGTGACCTCCAAGAAACTCACAGTTGTAATTAAGGGCAAACACCATGATGAATGACAGGGAAACTGCTTCAGCAGTAAGAAACTCTGTGCCATAATTGTTTCTGTGAAAAGACGATGGAAATTTCCCATCACTAGATAAAATAAAAGAACCAGCTAATGCTTTAAAAAGGATTACCACCTTCAAAAATCACTACCTTAATTGGCGTGTCTGCTACCAGTGTGCAGGAAGCACAGGCAGGTTTCCATTCAGATCCACATAATCAACAAAGGCTCAGAAAGACACACAAACACCTGCTGGAATTGGTGATTATCTGAGTAGGAGCTAAAATATTTCCTTGCTCTGATTTTTGTGGTTTTTCCTTTTTTTTTTTTTTTCCTTTGTTAGGTTGTTATTTTTAGCAGATACCATCCCTTGATGAATTTGAGCAGCCATTTACAAGCACCAACCAGTCTCCTGCATCCTTAGCAGAGATTTAAAAGACTCTTCTTGGGGGAGTCCAACCTTTAATTCAGAGTTTATCATCTTATTCCAAGAATATAAAGCAGGTTTGCTGCCACGCTTTTATGAAACACGGTACCAGCTCAGAAGTCCAGAGGAATGGAAGGGACCAGAGTAATTTGGAGTCACCTTGTCCATGTCTGTCACAATGGCGGGGCATTTACAGGAGTATTTGTAATCATTACCTCAAACTTTTCCTCCAAACTCCTCATCAAAAAGTTGGGGACCAGAACTGATCGGCTGAATTTCTGGTTTATTTTTCCCATGTCCTATATCAACTTTTCCTCTGAAGATATCACTAAGAACAAGCAATTTATACACTATAATAGGCTCCATAAAGCATGATGTTTTTAAGGATATAAACTGCCCCATTGAAACTAAGAAGACTACTCATACCCTTGGGCATACAGTTTAGTTAAAGTCTTAGGCTTCAGGTCTGAAAGCCTTAGGAAATCACTCTTCAAATGTTTCAAAATTTCAACACAAATGTCCTGAGATCCCTGCATACACATCTTTTATATTTTTTCTATTTTCTATTCTGTAAACAGTATGCATCCATGTGGCTTGACCTGGTTTCACTCCCAAGATACTTAGTGCAGCTTCAAGACTTCACCTGCCTCTTATTGTCACAAGAGCTCGTGCTTCTACATTCTGAAATAAATTCTCACACCTATCTTGAAAGATAAATATCTTGAACTGTAGACACTCTTATGGCTCAAGGGGAAGATAAAAATATACAACAAAAGAGCACACAGAAAAAGAAATGAGGGAACTGGTTGATTCACACCTTTGTGTTACCATGTTAATGCATAAGGTTCCTTTCAAGAGCATCTCTGACAGACCATTTTGTCACTGGTGCCTACCAGCAGGCTGTAGGTCCCCAGAGTAATTCTGAATCGCTTTCTTTTTTCATCTATAACTTACTGACAGCTTGTAAGAAATCCTTGAATTTGACTCAAGAGTCTTAGGAAGAAGGAGCAGTTAAAAAAAGAAAAAGGGAAGAAAAGACCACGATAAAAATAAAGCTTTGACAAGTAAAATCAAAGCTTAGTTTTCAAAACAGCCTTCAGTTGCAAAAGGCATCCAACTACCTCTTCCACCACTGTCTAGTCTGGTGCAGGTGAAGAACTGCTTTTAAAAGAACTTTGCAAATACAAACATAAAATTCCTATATAAACTTTGCTAAACACACAACTGTCTGTCACTTCAAATATATAATTTTTAAGAGGTCTTGTAAAGAAAACTAGATTTATTTGCATCTGCTCTTTCCTACTGTAATGTAGAATTGGATGTAGTACTGTTTGACAAGGCCATGTCAATATGATGTGATACAGTTCTAGAATATTCTAGCCCAAATGTTCCCGAGGAAAAAAGGGGGATTTAATACAATGTTATTTTTTAAAGTATATGTATAATCTTGTTCCCTTTGGTTTGAATTTCAAACTATAGTTGGTACAGAGAAAGGCACCTGGGATGAGCAGATTAAAGAGCTTTATTTTAGAAGAGATCAAGTCTTACTTGAAACACAAAGATCACAACTAGTGGGGGAAAGAGAAAGGAAACACGAGTTGAGGAGGAGAGCAGAAGAGAGAGACATATTAAGGAATAAATAGAAGAGATCAAAAGAATAATGAGAAAAAGCTGATAGAACTGGCATAAAAAGGTATGAGTAGGAAATTAAAAGCTTCTCAACCTTTTGCCATTCCAGTAGGAAGCTTGAGAAGGCTGAAAGAATAGGAAAAAGCCAACCAACCTTAAAACAATAACACAGACAGAACTAACTGTAGCTCCCTAGCACTACACCTAGGGCTGCCCACATCTTCTGCTTCTTCTGGGCAGGTCTTCATAAATAAAAGATTGCTACAAAAATCACTTTGGGGATGCTTAACCTACTTGACATAAAATCAGTGAAGACTTTCTGAATTGCTTCCAGTAACACCAGTGCTTTGGAGCTATTTTTATCACGCTTCCACATTTAAAGGAATACTGTTGCTTCTAGTAACGGAGGAAGTTATCAATTAGCTTGCTAATAAATGCTTTTAAGGAATGTAAATACTCCCACAGCCACATAATTACTTTCCTTTGCTGTGGAAAGGCTTCTACACAACCACTGAAGGCAACAATCTCATATAATCCAGATAAATCTATCAAACTCTAATTTGAAAGTTAAATTTTCTGCTCAAACACCTTCAGCTGTGAGTCTGTTCCAAACATCTCTCTGCTGAATTGCAGCATGCAAGTATTCACCAAAGGCTTTATAACAAAGTTCTTGTAGCAACAGTGTCCTTGAGATAAAGCCACTATTCCTTCTACTGTTCTTGTTTCTTGTGTTAACCTGGGGGGTTTAATTCCTCTCTCTCCCCTCTGTTGACTTGGCCGTGAAGCAATGTTGCTGTCATCTCCTCTTCTAAGACAAGACATGTCTGCAGCCTTCCCCCCATCCATTCCTTTGCCAAACAGCCACTTCCAGCTTGGTCTTTGTCTCTTTCTTCAAAACTATCCCAGATACTAGTTAATAAGCTCTTAGGTACTTGCTCAAGTCACACAGATCAGATACACAAAAGAGCTTGGGAGAAAACTGCTACAAAACCAGGACAGAAGACACTTGTTTGTAACTGGTGTTATTTATGATCAACACCGATAGAAACAAGAAAAAAATAAATTCTCCTCTGTGGTTTTACATCACAGTAACTGAGTAGCTGAACTTTTTAGACAGGTTTAACAAATGTGGTTTCCCACATGCCAGTGTCAGGAGCTGCACAGAATAGTGATCTCTGGTGACAAGCTCACAACTTGCCTATGATAGAATCACAGAACATGTTAAGTTAGAAGGGACCTTTCAAGCCCATCTAGTGCAACCCCCTGCAGTGAGCAGGGACATCCTGCACTAGATCAGGTTGCTCAGAACCTCAGCAAGCCTGGCCTTGAATGTCTCCAGGGATGGGGCCCCCAACACCTCTCTGGGCAAGCTGTCTCACCATCCTCATGGTGAAAAACTTGTTCCTCATGTCTCATTTAACCCTGGCCTGTTCTAGTTTATAACCACTGCCTCTCAAAGTTTTCTCCAACAGAAGGGAGGAAAAAAACCTTAAATAATATGGGAATGATTTGATACAAACTTTTACATCATTAGTCAACAGAAGTCATGATGAAAGTCAATGAGATGTTGACAGCTAGTAAATAGCCTGCAAACACCTTGAATGTGACAGTGATGGAAATGTGAGCAAAGTTTCTCCTGGGGAAAGGAACCATATTTCATAAAACCTGAGACTACCCTCAATGATGAATTTTGTTAATAATTTTATTAATATATAAAAGGAAAATATGCTTATGTACCTAACTGCAAAATACAAGTTGACACCATCAACTTGACTAAAAACATGCTAAATCACATCAGCCAAAACTTTCCACTTTTTACATGCTGATGTTACCCTTGTTGAAAAGAACTCATTTTTACAGATCAAGTATATCTATTCTTATGTAAATTAATGGCTGTCTTTAATGATGTAATATGAATTAACTGTGTACTACAGCACGTTGCAGACTCCATAATTTGGGACTGGAAGCAAAGGAAAGGTAGAAAGGAACTAAAAAGAGTAAGAGGAAGCTGAACCCAATATTCCCTATTAAAAATCACCTGCAGACTTAACAGGGGAAAAAGCATCTTTCTGACACATCATCTTTAGAAGTTTCAAAAAATAAAGTAATTCCTGCTACCTAAGAGCTCACATAAATTCTAAGCAGTCGAATCATCTTCCTGACATTTAATACACTTGTTTGTAACAGACCAGCTTTCAAAGCAAGGGAAAGGAACATCTACAGAGTGACACAGTGAAGGTCAATGAAAACCATTTTGAGCTTTTTTCCTAAAATCTGTTGCTTTGGCAGAAAGGGTAATAATTTGTCCTTCAATAAAGGGTAAGTTGAATCAAGCCACTTGCCTTCAGGAGAGATGAAGAAGATATTAATTTTAGGATAAAGGGATAGGATATTAGAGCCAGACAGACAAAAATCAAAGTGTCAGGGAGGATAGTATTAGGTATTTAAAAAAGGATCAAAATTGGATGAACATGGGAGGATAAGATCCCCTCACTTTTCAGATGTTTACTACTTTTTCTGGCTGTCAGAAGGAATTCTTCATTCAGGTTTCATTGCAGGAGGATTGCTGCAGAAACTTCCCCTGCACCACCTAGAAGATTCATCTCTGGATGAGAAGTATTTCTAAGTGCCAGCCCCAATAAACTTTTACTTCCCTTATCCAGAGTAATAACGACACCAAGTGGCCACCCCGTTAATCTCAACCTGCAACACTTTCGTATGGACCTCAATCAAAACACAAAAATATAATACTTTCAGTGTATCTACGTCATGGAGAGCATCTGATAAACACTTACCTGCCCAAATATTTCTGGTAGCCCCAAAACTTGACCCACGAAAACACCAATACAGATGAAAATGGCTGTGACCTGACCCAAGGAACCACGGATTTCCTTAGGAGATATTTCACTCAAATACATGGGAAGGGCACTCAGAGAAATACCTGTAGAAGATAAATAAACCACGTATCACGTCAAATCACCTCTCCATTAGGCCAGGTAGAAAGCAAATGCTTAGTGAAAGGAGTTTAAATGCTAATCTGCTCACAAGAGTGGCACAAAAACATATATTGGATAATATGAATTATCTTCTCTGTGTGCCTAATTACTCTTGGACCATTTAGTGACCAGGGAACTGATTATCTGTTGCTGATCTCCAGTGCTGTGCATGGACTGTTACTTGATGAGAAGCACTGAAGGTTACTCAGAGATGAGAATCACCAGAAGAACAGATTTTATGTTATACATCTTTTCCCTCCCAAGCAAGAAATACAGGCTTTACAGCTGCAATGAACTCTTCATATTAGGCATTAAACAAGGGAAAAGTAGAAAAGACAGGAGAAAAAAATGATGCATGGCTCTGGTTATTACAATCACAATATTTACAAAGCTCTAAAAGTGGGGTTGCTTAGTGGTAGCCTTAGGCAAAAATGAGCGGCCAGCACCAAAAGTACCCAGCAGCTTCATACTGCAAGGGATGAGAGACCCAATTTTAAACAAAGTTTGTCAGGAAGGGATCTCAGTGATACAAAATCCTTTGTTTATAGTCACGTAATGATTCTAAGAGGATAAAACCACCTTCAATCAGCTGATTTCTCCACATCTGCTAAGTATGTACAAGATCTTCTACTTAATCTGACAGGTATTAGCATGGGATCTGACAACTTCTACACATGAAGCAGCTTTAATAAATAGACTACACACTCCTAGTCAGAGGATTTTCACAGCATAAAGACAGATGCACTCTGCCACAGATGGAGAAGGAAAGGGAAAGGCTGAGCATGTAGCAGCAGTTTTAAACAAGAGCAGGGCGGGTTTAGGTCAGACATTAGGAAGAAGTTCTTCACTATGAAGGTAGTGAGACACTGGCCCAGGATGGCCAGAGAACTGGTGGAGGCCCCATCCATGGGGAAATTCAAGAGCCAGGCTTGCTGAGGCTCTGAGTAATCTTATCTAGGATGCCCCTGCACACTGCAGGGGGTTGGACTAGATGGCCCTTTCAACGCTGTGATTCTATGATGAATAACCAGGTGGACAGCAAGGTTTAGCATCCATGCCAGTGACATCTCCAAACATCAGATCCTCCGACTTTACTGTTCTGTCTCAGTGAAATCAGCATGGTAAGTCCCCAAAATGCCTCTAGACAGATCTAAGTGTGGGAGAGGAGAAAGGTTATGCATGGGGCAAGCATTTCAGATAGATACAGTGATGGAAGCTTACCTGCATCAACACCCATTATAACACGTCCCAGTATGAGCATCTCAAATGATCCTGCCAGCAAGGAGAGGGACATCAACAGTGCAGCTGCCACTGCAAACACATTGTTGAGAAGCAGTGTACATTTCCTGAAAGGAAAATCACAGAAACACAGAGTGTCAGGGATAGGAAGGGCCCTCAAGAGATTATCTAGTCCAATCCCCCTGCCATAGCAGGAATACCCAAATCAGGTCACACAGGAAGACATCCAGGTGGGGTTTGAATGCCTCCAGAGAAGGAGACCCCACAATCACTCTAGGAAGCCTGTACCTCTGTTCTCTCACCCTCACCCTAACAAAGTTTTTTCTCACATTTCTGTGGAACCTCCTGTGTTCCAGCTTCCCTTTTCCTATCAATGGCTATCACTGAGAAGTGCCTGGCTCCATCCTCCTGACACTTACCCTTTACCATACTTATAAACATTAACAAGGCCATCCAAGCATCACAACAGCTAAATCTTGACATATGCAAAGTACATCAGGCTATTACTCTTAAATAAAAGCAAAAAGTGCTGAACAAACACTGCCTCATGTGTTTTGTGTAGAGTTCCAAAATACAGCGCTACACCCGAATGGATACAGTTCCAAACCTCAGCTTTAAAACAAAGCATTTCATAGTTAACTAAAGAACAATTGAAAGGCACAGCAATTAGCCACCCTACTTGTTTTGAAACTAGAGCAGGGCAGGGTAAGATGAGACATGAGGAAGAAGTTCTTTATCACAAGGGTGGTGAAACACTATCATGTTTCCTAGAGAGAGCTGGTGGAGGCCCCCATCCCTGGAGACATCCAAGACCAGGCTTCCTGAGGTTCTGTGCAACCTGATTTAGTGCAGGATGCCCCTGCTCACTGCAAGAAGTTGGACTACATGGCCCTTGAAGTCCCTAAAATAACAATATATGTTGAAAAGCAAATGAGACATGTCAAGAGCTGTATTTGTTTTGAGTAAGATGCTTGGCAGACTCATGAAAAAAGAATGTGTCAATCTTTCCTATTTTATGCTATTTTCCAGTCACACTCTCGACAATTCAACCTTCTTGACATCTCAATGCACTGCTTGTTCAGAGCAAGTGGCTTCTGTGACAAAAATCATATGCACTGAGACTAGATATAAAGGTACTGATTTTACTCTTGAAAATTCAAATCTCTTAAAAACGAGCTTTCATATTCTGAAGATGATTAAATGGGCATTCTGATGAAGAGGGGTTTTAAAAATTATTAAAATAAAGCCATTTAGAGAGACTAAGTGAAAAACTGTTTTAGAAAACATAAGGTTTCCCATACACTCACCGGCCAAAGAACTTCACAATTGGGGTAACAATAATGGCACCCACAAGGCCACCAATGGCAAAAATGGAAACAGTTATTGACCAGAGGAGAGTCAGTGTGCTCTCATCCACTGAGAAACCATATCTTCTTTCCCAAGTTTCATTGTAAAACTTCTTGATAAACTGAAAGAATAAACAACATGTTTTAGGAACACAGCTGAAAGAGAGTTTAAAAAAGAAAAATCTAACAGTAGCTTGCTTACAGGAATCGTCCTCTCTCTTCTATCTCCCATTTTTTAAGGAATCCTCTCTCTTCTATCCCCCCTCAAAAATGGGAGACAGAAGTGTTACTTCAAGATGCAACTGCAACAGTCTGATGAACCAGTCAAAACATGTGCACATTTAATAACATAGACAAGGTAGGTAAATAATAACAAGCAGATAATAATGAAAAAAGAGGCATATGAAAGATAAATTTCCATAAAACAATGATGTTACCACTTAGGTTATCACTACAACATTAACACTTTGGATGAGCCTTACCATGTACTGGTGTATAAACTGAACTGAAACCTGAGTCTCAAGCATACAATCACAGAACAGTTGAGGTGGGAAGGAACTCTGGAGACCACAGGGCCCAACCTCCCTGTTCAAGCAGGGCCACTTAAAGTTGCTTGCCCAGGACCACATCTGGAGGGTTTTGAATATCTCCCAGAAACAGGTTGCCCAGACAAGCCCCATCCCTGAAGATGTTCAAGGCCAGGCTGGATGGGCCTTTGAGTAACCTGGTCTGGTGGGAGGTGTCTCTGTCCAATATAGAGGGTTAGAACTAGGTGATCATTAAGGTCCCTTCTAATGATTCTATGGAGAGAGACTCCCCAGAATCACTCCACCTGCACTTTGCAAGGTACTGCACATCAGCTGAGCTCACCCACTACTCGCATGACACTTCTAACCCCGGCTAGGTGATATGTCACATCCTTCCTACAGTAACCTGCTTTTGGACAAGCCAAGAAAAACTGCACAAATTCTTAAATACCAACTACCATAAGACAACAAACATTCATCAGAGGCTTGCTTTAAGAGCAAATAGTTTCACTGGTTTTTCCATGGAACTACAGTGCAAATAACAGAAGGAAGGAAGTGGAGGAAGGAACAGAAAGATGGGTAGGGGTAAGGGAGGCTCCAGTAGCAGATAGAGGTGAAAATGTCTTGAAGAAGTTCGTGAATTAGCAGAGACAAAAAGGTAATAAAGAGAAAGGGAGCTGCAATGAAATGTCATCAGAGAGTAATATGACTGACATCAGGAGAAGAGCTGGACATGTCTTAAAGGATATAGCACCAAAAGCCACATATTGATAGGTCTGGGCACATGCATGCAAGCTCACCTGTAACTTAGTAAAGTCCCTGAAATTTTTTTAAATGTACTTTAAGAGTCATAAAAGTAGGAATCCTTTGGGGAAAACCCTGCACTGTACTCACCATGAAATAACATTGATCATTGCTATTTTATATGTCAGCCCCTGAAGAAGCTCTCAGGTCATTTCAAAATTAAGTGCCTATCACAGAATGTCAGCGATTGGAAGGGACCTCAGGAGATCATCAAGCCCAATCCCCCTGCCATAGCAGATCAGGTCACATAGGAAGACAGACAGACAGATGACTAGATCAATTTTGAAGTTAGAGAAAACACCAGAGGCCACATTGCTGTTCTGTACTGCAACTGCACAGTTGTGTTTTCCTTGTCAGCAGTGTTACTCCCTGGCTAGCATATGGTTTATTACAAATAAGACAGACACAAAATTCTCAATCAAACACTGAAACAACACACTGGAAAAAGACAGATTTGACACATATCTGTCACAAAAATGACCAAACCCATCATCTCAGCAGGGTGACCATTTTCGGACCAAAAGCAACAGTAAAGATTTTGAGCAAAAAACAGTCAGTCCTGGACATTTACTAACCATGATATGTGACATTTCACCATTCATCACAGTCCATCAGCACCTTCAGTCCCCCCACCCATGCTCAGGTCATTGTGATCTATCACATGGCCCTAACCCAGGTGTCTAAGTGCTGCCAAACAGCGAGTCCTGTCATCCTTTGTGACAGGAGAGCTCCGATTACCAGAACAGACCATTTTTTAAAATGTCACTTAAAAGTAAAGGAATCAGATCATCCTCACTGCTCTGTTGACAGTACTGAGGCCATGCAGAAAGGATGTCTGCCATCAGGACAATCAATGTCATCACTCACAGAGTCTCAGCTTACTGCTGATTTCTTCTAAGCCGTGCTTATATTCTGATGACCGCAAGGTGAAGTGATGCCCAGACAAGTCATGCTAGAATACCCAATTTGTCCAGCCCCATGTTATTGCTACAGAAGTATCAGCAACTTCAAGAAAATCCCCAGAAATTGCAAAGGGAAAAATTAAAACTTTCTACAGGGTGAGACTCTTGCTAATCACTTGGGTCATCTGTTCACCAAATAAAATATATGCGTGAAACATGAATTCAAAAGTTTAAACCAATTTTAAAATATTAAAAAATCTTCTTTCATTATTTGCATAAATATTGCATCCTTCTTTAATGGACTAGCCTGTTCAGGTGAAAACCTAGCCTAGCCACGCATTTTAATAAGAGATTTCCATAAAGAGGAGCAGCTTAGCTTTGGAAAGGTACTATTTAGAGACAGAATTTTAAGGTAGTTCCTCAAATTCACTGCTTTTTGAAACCAGTGCTGCTTGCAGCTCTACTGAACTGCTCACTGCCTCATTTGACTGTATTATGAGGATTTCTAGAAAGCTGTGGTAAAATGTGCAGATACCCATTTGTGATAACTTTAATGAGACCCCTCCAAATGCAAACAGTACATCACACTGGTTCCATGTGGTGCAGCCAACACAACTTGAAACACAGTGGGTTTGAACTAAGAAGCAAACAAGCCATCTCCACAAAATGCAGAAGAAGCCAAATACTTATGTAGAAGGTAGTGGTGTTATTTATAATATCAATACTGAGGGAAATAAATGTTCATTAATTAAATGTAAAATCATCTAGAACTGAGCAACCTGAACAGGAGCTGTTGAACATGTGCAGGGAGCTAGCAACTAACCACTAGTCAGAAAGACTACAAAAACCACTTCATCACACAAAATTTGTCTGGAAAGTTTAGCATTAGCCTGGGCTTGGAGAGAAGCAAACTATGTGCACCCTCCTCACCTCCACAGCAGCTTTTAGTTTCCTGAAAGCCTCTGAATCGATGTGAAAACCTCATGGACAATAGAAATAAGCTTTTGGGTGAGATTTTAGCCCTTGTGTGACATGCAGAGGAGTGTAAAAGCAGGTTGTTGAGAGGTGCACATGAGCTGGGCACGGCTGCCCTCTACTGTCATCATATTCCACTTCTGTCAGTCACCTACCGCTGCCGGAGCGTTCACCACGGAGAGATTGTATCCATAAAGGAAAGATGATCCAAAAGCACCAGTCAGAGAGGCTATGATAAGACTACCAGACCAATTCTGAAAAACAAAGAAAAGATGGAGCCATTTATCAGTACACTAGAATGTTTTAAACCTTCCTTAATGCTATCTTTCATTGCTCCTGCGGGCAGATCTCCTCCCTGCACAGCAGCAGCCTGAAACACTTCCCCTTGTTGTGACCAGAGGGACAGTAAATTTGAAGTGACAGCATCTCAGTTAACACTTACGCAGGCATAAGTGAACATCTGAACTTCTTTCAACCTCCTGGATTTTTGCTGTGAGCATCCCATCAGCCCCCACATACTCAAAAGGCTGGAGAAACATGCTCTTGGCAAAAGACGCTGTTGGCCACACACCATCAGCACAACAGAGCAAGGAGCAGTGTGCGCAGGACGCAACAGGTCCATGAGTAGACCTGACTTAGGTGAAGGCCAGGCTTGCTGAAGCTCTGAGCAACCTAATCTAGAGTAGGATGTCCCTGCCACTGCAGGAGAGTTGGACTAGATGGCCTTTGAAGGACCCTTCAAACTCAATGCATTCTATGATTCTAAAGCCTAGGAGATGCTGTGCCCCTAAATCTCAGGAGTATAAACAAGAATTAGTGAATCTGTGACTCTCACAGAATAAAACTATGCCTACAAGCTAGGTTTTGGAATCCAAATGCAAGCTTTCCAATTTGCTGCCACACACACAGCCTCCAGAGGAGGCATTTGCCCTTCTTCCTCAGCAACACACTACAATTTCCCTTCTCTTTTCCCTTCATCTCCTCATCCTGCTTCAAGACTACATCTACTAATTTTTCTTCTTCAATGTCAGTTGTAGGGTTTAGAGGAGGGCCAAGAGAATGATCTGAGGGCTGGAACCCTTACTAAGTTCCTCATTAGGAAGAAGTTCTTCACTACGAGGGTGATGAGACAGTCACAGTATGACCAGGGAGGTGGTGGAGGCCCCATCCCTAGAGACATTCAAGGTCAAGCTTGCTGATCAGGCAACCTGATCAGGCACAGAATCACAGAATAATCAGAGATTGGAAGGGACCTCAAGTAATCATCTAGTCCCATACCCTGCTGGAGAAGGAACACCTAGACCAAGTCACACAGGAAGGCAATGTCCCTGCTTACTGCAGTGAGTTGGACTAGATAGCTCTTGAAGGTCCCTTCCAACTTGAATCATTCTATGGAAATAAAAAAAGGCAACTCTGCTTCAACACTGGACTTTGATTCAGCTGATTTGGGAGATTTTTGCATTCCACCTTCTCCAGATTCATTTTCTGCCATTCTGACCTCATGCTGATCAACAGAGAGTGGCAGAAGTGACCATCTCTGTTCCCAAGAGTTTCAGTGGCTGGTCATGAATGTAATTTTTTTCTGAATACACTAAATTAGCTTTTTAATGTGTTTTAAGAAAAAAAGAAAAAAAGAAGAAAAGAAAAAACGTAAGCAACTCTTCTAAGAAGCTAGAATTGCAGGCACAGCTCACTGCTGTTCTATGCCCAGCTTCACCACTCACTGAAGCCTCAAGGAGAAAGACCTGCTTGAGCAGGCCTAATGAACTCAACTTCAGTTGTATCACCCAACACACAGCAGGTTAATGAATCAATAATCCCATTGTCTGCACACTAGAATGCATGCTCCCTTTGGAAAACGAAGATTTGGAGCACCAACTAGGTTTGTGCCGCCAGCACCTGGCATTGCAGCAGTGAGGATGCACCAGAAGGAGCTTCACCAGCCTTAGGAGACACACAGCTGGGCAAAAGAACACACTGTGGCAGTTAGCATGTTTCTACATTGTCATCACAGACTGGCTCTGATGGATGAAGAGGGGATGAGATGATAAGATATTCAGGTGTTAGAACAGGGAGTGTGGGGTACAGCCCATGGTCTGCCACACTCTGCAGCAAACACTCCTAAGGGCTGAAAAGACACCCTGCAGGACAGCCTGGTGTTACAAACTTCTTCCACGTGATGTAGGAACTTCTGAAGAGATTACACAGCTCATTAACCAGCCTGTTTTCAGTCAAGTCAGGAGGGAATGAGTAGAGGGGGAGAAAAGCCCTCTGTAAGAAATATATCCCGTTGAGTTCATTACCTAAGCCAAAGGCAATCTCTTCTTATTAGCCAGCTTCTTTAATTGAACCTGCCACCCACACACAGAGCTTTACATTGTTACTTTAGTAGCAAGAAGTAGACATTTTGACCCCAAAGCCTTACTCTGCTTATTGTGATAAGACCTCTTATTACATGCCCATTATTTCTCTACTGCTTACAGGCAGGAGGGACTGCTACTGCCCTGGACTAATGATACCCAGGAGAATATTCCTGGAGGTCTATCAGGGCTCTCCCAAAGGGTTCACAAGAGATAAGCGTGAGTTCATGAGTGGTGTGTGGCAATCTCCATGCAGTATGGCCAGAGGGCTCAGCTCCAGCAGAGTTAAGACACAGGAGAAAACAAGATGATTTGGACCATCCAGCTTCACATTTGTTATAAACTAGAGCAAATACTCAAACCTTTCAGAGCAGGGAAATCAGAGGCAGATGAGAGACAATGAGGCACAATGCAGGACAGAATCACAGCAGATTGGCAGAGACTGGAGGACATCTCAAGAGATCATTGAGTCCACTCCCCCTGCCAGGGCAGGAACACTCAGATCAGGTCACACAGGAAGATGTCCAGGTGGGGTTTGAATGTCTCCAGAGAAAAGACCATCCCTGGACAACCTGTGCCAATGTTCTGTCAAAGTTACTTTTTCCTCATATTTCTGTGCAACCTCCTATGTTCCAGCACCCACTGCCCCTTGTCCTATTATTGGAGGTCACTGAGAAGAGCCTGGCTCCGTCCTCCTGACTCTCACCCTTTATATATTCATAAACATGAATGAGGTCACCCCTCAGTCTCCTCCAAGCTCCTCCAGCTCCCTCAGCCCTTCCTCAGAAGGGAGATGCTCCAATCTTTTCATCATCTCTATGGGTCTGCATTGGACTCTCTCCAGCAGTTCCGTGTCCTTCTTCAACTGAGGGCTCCAGAACTGGACACAATATTCCAGATTTGGTCACACCAGGGCAGACCAGCAGGGAAGGAGAACCTCTCTCCACCTACTTACTAACTACAGTTCGCTGAAACACAAACAAACCTGAAAAGCCCACAACCCCTTTATTTTCAAGTGTCTCAAACCATTGGGTTTAGAGCCTACTTCAACACCGAGTACTTTCTGAGCACCCAGCCTGTTGCAGAAAATCACAGATTTGACTCCACAGTCCTTGGAACATGAACTTCAACTTCTCCCATGACCTGTCTCCTCATGAGCTGTTCTCAATGTTTGCTCAGGCTTCTGCAACAGCAGATAAAACATGAAAGAAAGCACAATGAAGCAAGAGCACAAACACGCACACAGAAAGAAAATCAAACTGCTACTCTGAAAAATATTAACCTTGTGGCAAAGAAAAGGAAAAAAATAAACCAATAAATTTTACAGTGAGGTGACCACACCCCCAATAGGTGTTCCCTCACAGTCACCCCTGCACTCAAGTGTTGAGGGCACCAGCTCAATGACAGGAGGGTGTGACTGTCACCAGAACTGTTGTGTCAGGAAAGCCCCTCAGATACTGGGAAAGTGCTTGCCAGGGAAAGACTGCAACTGCTGTCCCTGACCACCATGCTCCCAAAGATGCTTCACCCCACAATGCCCAAAGAGAAGTGTTCATGTCAGCCAGTCTGAGCCCTAAATTGTCTTCTCCTTCAAATCATACAGTTTTCAAAGCACAGTTTAGAACATGGTATTTCATGTTAGTTATCATAGAATCATAGGATCATTGCAAGTGACCTTCAAAGGCCATCTAGTTCAACCCCCTAGAGTGAGCAGGGACATCCTGCACAAGTTCAGGTTGCTCAAAGCCTCAGCAAGCCTGGACTTCAATGTCTCCAGGGATAGGGCCTCCACCATTTCTATGGGAAACCTGAGCCAGAGTCTCACCACTCTCATGGTGAGGAACTTCCCCCAAACGTCTAACCAAACCCTGTCCTGTTCTAGTTTCAAACCACAGCCCCTCATCCTGTGGCTCCATAGCCTGGCAAACAGCCCCTCCCCAGCTTTCCTGGATTTACTCAGTTATAAACTCCTTCTCAGAGGGAAATACACCTGTAAGCCGCGCACAAGGAAGTTCTGCTTCTCTTAAACAGACACTGATAACATTTCCTTCCCTTTTATTGGAACTTGCAGCACCTTACCCAACAACCTTAACCAGATCCAGTTTCAGGAAGGCACCGAGCCGGGTGTAAGGAGGGAGAGACGGACAGACGGAGCCGGTGGGTGTCCTCTTAGCTTTCCAGGAGAGAGAAGGGAACCCCTTGCTCTTCTCCCCAGCCTTCTCTCTCGCCTTAAGGACCGGCCAGGCTGGGGAAGAAGCGGTGAAAGCTTCTCGTTTCGTCCCGTTCCCACAGCGGAGGAGCCCGACTGCTCTGCCGGTACCGGCACTGTCCTCCGCCCGTCCTCTGCCTCCCGCCGGTATTTTTAGCTCTGCCCGCTGCCAACCACCAACTTTCCGAGCCGGGGGGAAAGGGCTCAGCGCCGCCGCCGCTTTGCAACCTGAGCTCCCGGTGTGTGGGGAGGGGGCGACACGGGACACTCCGGCTCCCACCACACAACACTCTCGTCAGTCCCCCACCTCCCTACCAAAGGGCTGACTCCCTCAGTCTTCCCAATTAATCGTCCCCCGAGGCGCCGGCAGCGCAGGCCGGGCTCCTTCTCACGCACCGCTCGGCGCGGCGACGAAGAAAACACCCTCAGGGAGACGCCGTTGCTCTGTCACCCCCCTCCTTCCTCCGCGCTACTTACGCTACGCGGGCGGCGGCGGCCACCCCCGTCTCCCCCCGCCACCAGCGTGGCCGCCTCGGCGGCCGCCGGCCCCTCCATGCCTCTCCCGCATGTGCGCAGCGGCAGCGCATCTCCCACCGCCGGGCAGCGAGGGCGCGGCTGCCCAAAGGGAAGGGGCGAAAGGGGAGGGAGAAGGGGGTGGCCAAGGTCAGCGACGGCCACGGGAGAAAGTGGATCCCGGGAGAAGGGAGATGTTGGCAGGGCTTAGTGGAGACGCCCTCTCTGCGCCCAGTTCTGGAGCCCTGAGCACAAAAAGGACATGGAGGGTCCAGAGAAGCCGAGAGCACGTTGCAAGGGCTGGAGTAGCTCTGCCGTGAGGACAGGCTGAGAGAGCTGGGATCGTTCAACCTGGAGAAGAGAAGGCTCCAGGAGACCTCACAGCGGCCTCACGCTGCCTGAAGGGGCTACAGTTAAGCTGGGGCAGGGCTGTCTGATAGGAGCCACAGGATGAGGGTCAGCGGTTAGAAACTAGAGCAGGGCAGGGTTAGATGAGTTCTTCCCCACGAGGGGTGTGAGACACTGGAACATGTTGCCCAGAGAGGTGGTGGAGGTCTCATCCCTGGAGACATCCAAGGCCAGGCTTGCTGAGGCTCTGAACCACAGAGAGCAGGATATCCCTGCTCACTGCAGGGGGTTGGACTAGATGGCTTTTCATGGTCTCTTCTAACCCTATTAATCATAGCTGATCATGCTTCCTAGGGAAAATAAAACACTTTCAGCTATTACTTTTAAGGTGCCTGTTTGCAGACAGTGGGGCATTCCAGCTACAAAGAGTTACACCACACCTGCTACTTGGCAATGGATGACCATTAAGTATAAGAGGGCTCCATTCCCACATCACAGCAGTCCATACTGGTGTAAATCCGTGCTCTTTCCACATGCTGCCCCCTCACAACTGGTGTGGGGCTCTAGAAGGCACAGTAAAGGATGCTATAAAGCACTGCAAGTCTGAAAGGAGTTTATGGTGCAGCAGGTCTGAAATATCATTGTTTCAGATCAGTCTGGGCAGTGTTAGAATAGAAAGCCAGATGCTACTCATTATATAAAATTATTGGACAGATAGAGAAGTGTCAATAATTTATAATCACTGTCTAATTAATAAAAGTGTCAAGTTGGGACAGTTGAGCTTCTAAAATGTGTGGAATGTATTTGAGCAGCCAACACCTGTGTTCTATTTAGTTTCATTTCAAATAGGTAAGTGCAAGTCATTCAATCAATGCTGAAATACAAATGATAGGGTTGTATGTGATTAATACAGACACAATCCCCCACCTTAACACAAATTTTTGCAATCACTGTTTGAAACTAAACACATGCAGCTCCCTGTATCCTTCAAATATCCATCCTGGAAGCTAACCCCAACTCAAATTTCCTCATTCAGCTGCAAAGAAGCATCATTTCATTCTTCTCTTACATATCAAATTAGGAGGGAAGCAAGGGGAAGTAAAAACAGTTTTGCACTGGTTCTTGTGTAAGAAATGCTTCAGAAACAAAATCAAAGTGCTTTTTTTGTTGGTTTGGTTTGTTTTGTTTTGTTTGGGGTTTTTGTGGTTTTTTTTTCAGAATGCATCCTCCTAAAACTTCCTTTTGAAGGCACTGAAAGTCTCCTCCAAAAGGTTACCACTGTCCAGGGTGACAGAACTTTTCCATAAAAGACAGGAGTGGCTATAGTCAAGTAATCCCAGGATGGTTTCATAAACTTTTTTTTTTTTTGACTATTTCATTCAAAACTAGCCATAGGCACAAAGAGAAACATGGGATAAAATGTGAAGCCTGTATTGCAGCCTCACAGCAAGCCCATTAGCACTCCGGGCACCAAAGGCAAGAAGGAAACAGCAGTATCCTTATGTTGAGGACACTGAGCCTGTGCCAGCAGCTATACATATATGTTCCATAGAGCTATTTTCTGCCTCCAGCCCCCAATAGCAAACCAATTTGTCAATTAATGTGATTCACTTACTGTTTTTCTCTTTGCTGCCTTATTTTCTTTCACCTCACCATTGCTTTGCTGTTTGTTGTCCATGCTGTTGCCTTGTCAGGTGATAGCTAGAGGAAAAAAAGAGGGAGAGCTGTGGTACTGTTCATCAGAGGCAGGGTTAGAGGTTAGTTTTCTAATAAAATCATTCATCTGAAATCTAGCTTCTCCTTTCAAAAGTCAGGTCCTTGTTCAGGATTGCAAAGCACCACCAAATTGAATGCAGTTAAAAGCAACCAAAAAAACCATACATGCTGGCTGTGTTTAGCAGTATAGTCAGAGGGCAGCAGGCTCTTTGGAGCAGACAAGTATCTCCTAGAACATACTGAAGGGGAAAAACCTGTGGTATCAGGCCCCTCAGTAGGCACTTTCTCTCTATTGGAATAAGAGCATCAGACCCACTGCAAAGAAGTTTAGGTAATCAGAACCACAATGGGTTGTCTGGGTTGCAGGGAGGCCATTTGGATTAATTGCTGGTGAGATTCTAGTGATTATTAGACCTTATATATTAGCTGGGGGGCCACCTGAATAATCTGCAAAGGAGGGATTAATTTATCTGTTGCTTTGTCAAGAAAATTCTTACATGGACATCAATGCACGTACTTTAATAATAGAATCACAGAGTTGGAAAGGGACCTTCAAAGGCCATCTTGTCCAGCCCTCTGCAGTGAGCAGGGACATCCTGCACAAGATCAGGCTGCTTAGAGCCTCAGCAAACCTGGGCTTGAATGTTTCCAAGGATTGGGCCTCCACCACTTCTCTAGGGAAACTGTTCCAGTGTCTCACCACCCTCATGGAGAACTTCTTCCTAATGTTTAACCTAACCCTGCCCTGTTCTAGTTTCAAACCATTGCCTCTCATTCTGTGGCTCCATGCCCTGGCAAACAGCCCCTCCCCAGCTTTCCTGTAGCCTCTTCAGGCATTGGGAGGTCTCTCTGCAGCCTTCTCTTCTCCAAACTCAACAGCCCCAGCTCTCTCAGCCTGTCTTCACAGCAGAGCCACTCCACCCCTTGCATCATCCTCCTGGCCTCCTCTGAACCCTGCCCAAGAGTTCCATGTCCTTCTTATCCTGAGGGCTCCAGATCTGGACACAGTAACTCCAGGTGGAGTCTCACAACAAGTTTCCTAAGAAGAAATTCTGCCTGATACAAATCCTGCCATTACCAGTACTGCAGCCATGACATCAGATGCTTCCAAGAAATCAGGCTGAGCTTTTAAGTAAGAAAAGCTATAGAGTGGAGTGCAGTACTGAAGCCAGAAACATTACTTTCTTCTATCCCCCAGTGCAGTAAAAAAAAAACAACCTGCAAACAACTCCTTTCTTTCTGCTGCAAAAGGCCGCAGTCAGCTCCTGCCAAATTACTCTGCAAAAAAAAGGTTTCAAGGCAAATGGATTTCACTTAATAGGAGAGATGCTTAAGGGCTTAACATCAAAGAGCTCACCTGTCCCATGTCACATTGAGCAAGCATACAAAAAGTAGTGTCAGTCTTGCTCACTGCAGTGCCCACATGCTCTACAGTATGGCACACATAGATAATGGAGATAATTAAATTAATGAAGGTCCTGACAGAGCACAAACAAAGCATCATCAAACTGGAATTTAAGAGCTTAGTAGTCAAAGATTGTATAGGGCATAGCACTGAAATTGAAACAGAGCAGGATCAGTCAGAAACAACCTGCTGAGCATCTAAAGAGACACAACTCAGCCTACTTAGCCAGCCATTTATTAAGCAATATGCAGGTTGAGTTCATTAGTAAGACACACAATCCAGCTGACTCCCACAGCTCAAGCCTTGGCTTGGCCTTGTTAGCCATGGCAAGGATGGCTCAGTGGTTCAGAGAGCAGGAGCACAGTGACAGGCACAGCTGGCTGACTCAAGAGAGGTCTGGATAAACCCTTCTGGAGTCGGGTTTGGCTTTGAGCTTCTGTTGAATGTTCAGCACTCATTAACTGCCTGCAAGTCAGGAAAAGCAAAAGCTATTGGAAAGGTGTCACGTTCACATAAAGCAAATATGCAAAGGGAGAGGTTTCAGATGAGCTCAGATTTTCAATAACCACATTTGTTATGTTACTGACAGGGACACCAAGTTGCCAACCAACTCAGAGAAGCTGAATTATAATTCATAGTTATTAGGAAAGAAAGAAAAAAATCCCCTTAAGTATAAGATCTGGAATATATGAATTATTTTTTTTGTCCAGCCCTGATTGGGTCAGTAGCCAGTCAGGGCCCATTTGCCAACTTCAGGTACACAAAGCAACCAATCAGTCCATCCAAGGCTCAAGCTTTAAGCAGTTTATCTGTGATATCAAAGGTTCTCCTGACACAAATTCCTCATTCAGGGCATACACAGCTTCCCTCTCTATCTCTCAAGTGCAAAAATGTATTACCCCTATAAAAACAGTTTGTGTCTGTGACAACATTGCACTACTACCTGCTGGGAAAATGGTGAAGTCAGAAGAGCTGACAAAATTCACTTGTGATTATCAACCAGCACAGCCTCCCTGGCATGGAAAGGGACTGCTTTGCAATCCTCAGAGTAAACCTCGTTCAGGTAGAGCACAGAGCAATTGGGTTTCTTCTAAAAATGGGAAACAGTGGCACTGAGAGAGACAACGCTGCAACAGGGTGTAAATTACCAGGCTTTGGAAAACAGTAGAAAAATAAGCTAAACAAACTTGGGCCATGGTAGACAGGCATCTAACAATTTTTGCCTTTAGGAAGGCAGAATTATCCAGTTTGAGAACTTTGATTCCCTCTGCATTGTACTGGAAAAAGGTGGGGAGGAAGAAGCTTTTAGTCTCTCTCTCGTCCTGCAGCTTGTGTGCCTTAGAGCCACTGCTACTGCCTTTCCCCACACAAATCACAGCCAAAATACCCCGTTGGCTGGCGACACACGTAATCTGTGGCTGACCACAGTGAAGGAGCTGTCCTTGCAATGCAACAGACTCAGCTGAGCACTTTGCTGTGCTTCCAGCTGGGTGCTTCTGTCTCTAGTCTATGATGTGCACTTCAGTGAAGATGCTCCTTTCTCTTGTGCTGTAAATGACACATATACTCTTACAATGAAGATAAATCGACCACTGATTAATGGAAAAACTAACTGGAGCACCTGATGCGAAGAGCACATCTCAAGTTCTCTTGTCCCTTAACTCAGGAACAGTTTAAGTAGATCCTTCAAGTATCTGCTTAAAGTAGGTGTTCTGAAACTCCATAAAGAACTGATGGATTGTTTACTTCTCAAGTGGTTTTCTTGAGCTAGATCCACCCTGGTGAGCTGCACAAGTCAATGATTCTTACACTGCTTATGGAAAATGTCAAAAAGATCCAGTGGGATTTGTGGGAGTCAGATGTGTCATGAGTTTCACTTGGCACTGAGCATTCCTGTGGCATTCAGCAAGAGTTAATCTCAACTACTACAGGCACCCCAGCCGGCAAAAGTACCCTCTTAAGTACTTCTCTTCAGTAATTCTCTTCAGTAATTAGTTGACAGTGTTAATGTGCATGTCCCATCTTATCTGTATCTGTAGTACCAGTTCAAAAGTGTCTTTACAAGCTAATAAATTACTGTACCCAGAGTTTATTGTATCACTGCAGGGGGTTGGACCAATGACCTTTGAAGGCCCCTTCCCACTCAGTGCACTCTATGATTCTATTCTCATACAAGTGACAATCAGTCCTCCTAGCAAGAAAGAAAAAATTGAATTTCTGTTTCAAAATGAAGCAGCTTTGTTGGTTTGGGTTTGTTTTTTTTTTGCTAAATACTAATTGAGGAAAAAATTAAATCTTCCCATAGAGGAAGAAGGAGATTTCTGAATTGACAATTGCTTACATAGGAGCTGAGAACTTGACTCGCACAGGAAATTATCTATTTACTGCTGATTGATCTACAAAGATCAATCTACTACTTGGGGGTTGGACAAGATGACGTAGAGTGGGTTCCTTTCAACTCTATAATTCTATTTCTCCCTCCCTGAGTCAAACCCTTAAGAATATTGCCAAAGTTGAGAAGTTGCACCAAATTGTTAAGTTCAAGACTCCACTCACCACTTAATCCAAAGCGTTCTCCACTTCCAGCGATTTCTGAAGTTGGGTGCAGTTCAGATCAGCCCTCTTCCCTGAAAATGGGAATTAAATGCAGAACCGGCTTTAACTCTTTTATACCTTTTCTGAAGTATAAATAATTAACAATGAAAGCAATGAATACTGGGACAATTCAGTGGGAATTCATGCAATAAGTCTTTCCTCTCCAATAAAACACAAATTGTGATACCATACAAGAGGTCTTTGTTTCAGCTGCCATGGAACATGAAAAGGCTTTGCTTCCCACATGCAATCCAATGGACATTTGAGATGCAAGTGCCTGAGGCTAGAACTGACATTCACATGCTCTTACGACATTCCAAGGGACCAGGTGGAGGAACACCCACAGAATTCCATGTGCTATAAAAGGCTTTGAACAGTTACACTGATGTAGGGCCAGCACTTATGCATAAGATGGCACATGGGACGCTGCCCTGGTGAGACCACATCTGGAATATTGTGTCCAGTTCAAGAAGTTCAAGAAGGACAGGGAACTGCTTGAGAGAGTCCAGCACAGAGCCACAGAGATGATGAGGGGATTGGTGTGTCTCTTTCCTGAGGAAAGGCTGAGGGAGCTGGGTCTCTTGAGCTTGGAGGAGTCTGAGGAGTGACCTCATTCATGTCTATGAATATATAAAGGGTGAGGATCAGAAGGATGGAGCCAGGCTATTCCCAGTGACGTTGAATGATAGGACAAGGGGTACCGTGTGCAAGCTGGAACACAGGAGCTTCCACAGAAATTTAAGAAAAAAATTTTGTCAGGGTGAGAGAACAGTGGCACAGGTTGCCCAGAGAGGGTGTGGGGTCTCCTTCTCTGGAGACATTCAAACCCCGCTTAGACACCTTCCTGTATGACCTGATCTCTCAAGGTCCCTTCCAATTCCTGACATTCTGTAATAATGTGACTTGTCAGCAGTCACCCTCTTGTGAGATTTCAAAAGGCTGGGACAAGACATATTGCAAACAAGAGCCACAGCAGTTCACAAAATCATTCCCCTTCTGGCTTTGTGCCATGGAGACAAACCACGTATCAGTGAGTTTAAATCTTCAACAAAACACAGGTTAGATGAGGGTGTAACAGTTCTGGCTTTACTTTTCCTATCGGTTCCTTCCATCCCAAAGTTAAGCAGAGATAAGAACAGTCTTTGATGTGAAAAGGTGCTCCCTCTTTTGGCTTTTCCCTGTTGGTAGGTGTATTGCTTTCTCTAGAAACCCAGCCTACATGAAATGAAGGTCATCAGAATTTCTTCAAGGACCTTAATAACTAATTTAATTGGATTATCTGTAAGCTTGTAGACACTAAGCTGTCCAAGACACCGTTGTACAGACAGTGGTTTGCTGAAACCATAAATTCTGTCTGGTATTTGAAGCAACCTCATTCTTTTAGGGAAGGCAGCATTACTGAGCATGTGGTGCTTGGTTTGTATTTCAAGTTAGGATCATTTTGAAAGGTCCTACAGGCAACGATGATCCTGTTGCCATCAATTTTGCTTCAGCTGAATGTAAGCATCTTTCTGCAGTTATAAGACACTAATATTTTTGGAAGAAGTTCTTCCCCATGAGGGTGGTGGAGACACTGGCACAGGTTGCCCAGAGGTGGTGGAGGCCCCATCAAGCCTGAAGACATCCAAGGCCAGGCTTGTTGAGGCTCTGAGCAGCCTGCACGATGTCCCTGCTGACTGCATGCAGGTGGGTTGGACTAGATGGACTTTGAAGATCCCTTTCAGCCCTATGATTCTATGATAACCAGAGCAAACATCACTTTGGTTGGACAGGAAAATCCGTCAGTAAGTTTCCCCAGCATATTTTATCTGAAACCATCTTAAACTTGGGACCAATATCTAACAACTATCAAGAAAATAAAAAAAGTAAAGTCTTCTACCTTATCCTACTGTAACACAGATGTTACATCAGTTACAAGGAAACGAGAGACTTTTTCCACACTCTCTGGAGTGACCATTGGGGATCAAACGTGTCTTGCTTCTTTGATACAAGTGAGAGATGATGTCTGACAGATCTGTATAGGTTAAGTAAAACATAAATCTTCATTTGAACTGAAAACATCTAAATGAACAGAGAAGGATTTGGTTTCTGATATACAGACGCAAGATGCACCACTTCTAAGTAGCAGCTGTCCTTTGTGGAAAGCATTTGTTGCATTTGTCCCATCATCATCATAGGGACAGGAAAATAAGCAAGACAAGGCTATAAAGCTGTCATGCTGCAGAATAAAACCATTTAGATGTGGTTATGTAACTTTTGAGAAGATATGCCTGTTCAAAAAGCATAAATTCAATGATTATTGAAAAAGCAGACCACTCCATTATTGAAAATAAAAAAAAAATTTAAAAAAATCCCTTCAGACTAAACAATGGCACCTCTTCCACCCAAGTTCCCCCAAGTTTTAGATTCAAGTCTATAAACTCAGCCTATATTAACATGAGGAAAAATATGAAGAAACTATCTCAAGGGCAACTTACGGAGTCATGACCAAGAATGAGGATAAACAAGAATTGCTTTGTTAGCTATCACACAAGAAAGAAGCAAAGACTTTTTAAATTGGTAGTGAGATTCAACAGAAAACCATAATGAAGCCCTAAAAGCAAGCATAAGTTTAGACCTCAACAGAAGTCTGGTGAGGAAGTGAGAACTTCTATCTGCTTACTCAGTCCACCCCTCTGAAGCTGGAGTTTAATGTCTTTCATGGCTACATGTCTGTGGTGGAAATTAATCACATTCCTGCTTTACCAAAAAAACATAGTTTCGAGAGAGAAGCTTGGAAATTTGCTATTTAGTAGTCTTTTCAGCTTAAAAATATCAAAGTTCCTAGTATGTAGGTGTCAGGACAAGAAGATATAACAGTCCAGGGCTGAAGGAACAAAAATAGCAAATATTCAAAAAAGCTTATACTGATTATTACCTAATGATGCCTTGTAACCTGCTACAGCAGGTTATTTCCCAGTTCTTTAGGAGTTAATAATTAGCCCTTGTTGTGTTTACAATTAGTGTTGTTTTAACTGTTTTCTCTCATTTACAAACGTGAGACTGGTATGTCATAAAAAAAAAAAGTCTCACAAACCATGACTTTAATGTCATCATTAAGTAAGGGTTATTCCCAACATTACCTACTACATTAAAGCTAGTTAAATCTTTGCCAAGTTATTTCCAGTGAAGTCAGCCTAGCATCCCCTTACCATTTAGTAAACATTGAATTAAATATTGACAAGTGAAAGCTTTTATGTTGTAAGGTCATGCCTTGAATTAAAGCTGGAGCAGGTCCTGGGTAGGAACAAAACAGGCTCAAAAAGTAATTCCTGTCATAAAGGATGATGTCCCAAAATTAAGCCCTTCTAGGGTAGAAATTTTGAGCTCAATCCATAAGGCAGAGTACCCGGCATCTGAGGGATTTTTGGCTGATCAGAAACTACATTCAAAATTCCCAAGATCAATATTTGAGCAGCTTCTGTTGTCTTTATGAAACTCCTCAATAGGGTAATAAGATTTCTGAGCTTTTATCCCCCCTTCAAGTAATAGCAAAACCCGCTTCCAGCAAGCAGATGTACCCTGAAATGTTAATTCTTTACACATCTTCTCCGAAAATCTCATGAACAGGGAAGTGATTCCTACAGCAAACAATCAGCAGTCTTGTTACACTGAGGAACTGTTTGCTGCTTGCCTTGAAACCTTCAGAGGAGAACCAGGGAGCTTTTTAAAAGGTCACTTAAACTGCTGATACATCAGGCTCCAACACAAGGGCTCTTCAGGTGAAACCCCCTTTTCTGACCCACAGTATCAACTTCAAAAATATAGTGACTCTTTCTAGTTTGAGACCTCACTCTTGACCTCCATGGAGGGGCCAAAATATGAAATAAAATGCCTTCATGTGTGTTGTGCTCTGGTCCTGTCTCTAACTTGCTTGAAGCTTAAGTTGCAGGGCTGGAGCTCCAGCCCCCATGGGAGCAGCAAGCACAGCTCCAGCCCAGAGTCCACGCATTCCTTACACTATGAATGTGCCTAAAAAGGAGGCAGAGCAAGGCCAGAGTAGAAATACATACTCACATCACTTTCTTGTCAAAGTTAGTCCTGGAAATCAAGCTGGGAAAGTAAACTTTGCCCTGTCCAACCTGCACAGTTATTTTAAAAAGCCAAAATCCCAGCTTCTCTTAAAGATTCCAGAGCCTTCTAGCTCATCTAGCTGGAGTTTTTAGGTCTGATCTCATTTGCCTTCATCTATGGACTAAAAATAATGCAGAGATATTTGTGTAACAAATTATTCTGTCCACAGATTCATGAAACCTGGCAAGCAACATCTCACCATTTATTCTCATCTCTCGAAGGTAAAGAGAGCTGATAAAAGCTTTCTCTTCTGAAAGCAGGGAAAGATAAGAGTTGGCTTTAAAGCACCATTACCTTAGTTTGTGAGATTAAAACTTCATATGTAAATAAGATAAAATTCTGTGTGTTTTGAACTTGGGTGGTTTTCTCCCTCTTTTTGGAAGAGCTGGGGAAAGAAAAATAAATCAGTCTAGTGAGTTAGAACCTCAAACCTGTCAAAACCTTCAATTTCCAGGGGAATTTAAATGTCTTTTATTGTAGCTTTTTAGAAGTTACCAAAAAGGTTTTTGTAGCAGCCTTTTGGTCTGTGGAATCTTAAANTAGAAGTTACCAAAAAGGTTTTTGGTTAAACTCCTTTACTTTTTCAAGGGTTATGAAATAATGGAAAGGCTTCACAAATTTCTTCTCCATGAGGGTGGCGAGACACTGGAACAGGGGACCCAGAGGGGTGGTGAAGGCCCCATCCCTGGAGACATTCAAGGCCAGGCGTGCTGAGGCTCTGAGCACTCTGCACTAGATCAGGTTCTGATCTGAACCTGATCTAGTGCAGGATGTCCCTGCTTATTGCAGGGGACTTTGGTCTAGATGGACTTTGAAGGTTCCTTCCCACTCAACACACAATTCTATTCTCCAATTCCAAGTTTCTTTCCACCATTTCTGCTTCACTCATGATCAGGCATTTCCCTTTTGGTCTGTGGAATCTTAAGTACTGGCTTTTAAAAACAGTTGGAGTTGACCTCTGCCTGATCCTGCTGATTTTGCAAGTTGAGCAGGCTACTGTAACTTCGTGGTGTAAGCTTGTATGTGAAAGTACACCACTGTTATGATATAAGGCAAGTCATTAACAGCAAGACTGTCAAAAGTTTATCAGAAGAACTTAGGGCATTTCATGAGAATCAAATTTTATTTCCAATTACACCAACTGGAGGAGTCGATAGCAACTGAATTACAACCAAATGTATGACTCATACCATCTATTTAAAAAATCCTTAAGTGACATTCCACTTTATTGTTGGTTCAAGGGGCATTACTTCCATGTTATGAATTACACTGTTAATTAATAAAACATTAACTTGAGAACTGGAATGGAAATCTATAGGTAGTTCATGTACCCATGACACAGGCACATTATGCCCAGGGAGGGGGTGGAGGCCCCATCCCTTGAGACATTCAAGGCCAGACTGGTGAGGCTCTGAGCAACCTGATCTAGTATAGGATTTCAGGGCTCCCTACTGGGGGTTGAACTAGATGGCCCTTGAAGGTCCCTTCCAACTCTGATTCTAAGAGTACTCTGGATGTAAATACTGCAATAATTTGTAACTTCACAGCAGAAATTTGAACACAGATTCCCTCATGTTTCTGATTGTAATGCAAACACAGGTTTGAAAGCTTTACATGAACCAGTCTGCAAAAGGTAGCAGACACTTCCAGGCTGCTATGAAATGCTTGTGCAAGTAATGCCTTCATGTGTGCTCTTGCAATGCACAGTAGCATCATTATCTGGGGACTGTATTGCTCAACCCATCGAGTTATTTTGAAAAGGAGGGCAGACACGAGGAGAGTGTTTTTGCAACAGTGTACCAGGGACACTCAGACCTAAAGCTGACCTCAAAGTGGCTTTCTACAGCTCTGAATGATGGATTAGATTTGTTTATCACGCATACTTATCAATGAATGAATAAAAAAACCCTTAAAACATATACAGAAGGGGACTCACAGGTAACTATTTTAATTTTAAAAGACCTTATAGCCCTTTTGGATGATCCTAGGAAGCTGTAAGTTCAGTTCTGAGGCAGAAGCAGCAGAACAACTTAATAGATCATAAAAATAAAAATAATTCTTAGGTTGCTACCAACTCCAGCCAGCAACATATTCTATTAAAGACTGTTCCTCTCCAAAAAGTGTTGGGGAGCCATAAATGATGCAGAGAAGGACAAGAAGTATGAAACTTAAGTATACAAATGATCCCTCAGCTCAGGAAGGAGATTTGTCTTTTTCTCTCAAGTTGTCCTTTCCTTGCAGGATATTTACAAAGTACAGGTATATATACATATACACACACTGTAATAAAACTGTAACAAAACTAGTTATCACTATCTGGCCCAGCCCTGTAGTCACGTTTGATAGTGACTAGTACTGGATAATTAAGGATGCAGTGAGAAATAAAGCAAGTATAGGAAAAACCCTCCCCAGTTCACCCATCTTGCTTCTGGTTGTTAGTTTCTTAGGAATTTCCTTATTTCCAATATATATTTGGATCCACATTCTGTGCTCCAGTGCTCCCATTTGTTTGCATTTTTTGTTCCAATATCCTATGGCAATGAGCTCCCACAGGATCAATACATGAGGTTTGCCATTTCATCTTATCTTCTGATTACTTCTCTGGAAGCTCCCCAATTTTTGCATCATGAGATGTACCACACAGATCTCCCCCAAGCCAAGTTGGGCCAGTTCATATGCATATTTGTCTGTCAACTCTTTGGTTCCCAGAGCACACAGAATCAGAGTTGGAAAGGAGCTTGAAAGGTCACCTTTTCCAACCCCCTGCAGTGACAGGGACATCCTGCACTAGATCAGGTTGCTCAGAGCCTCAGCAAGCCTGGCCTTGAATGTCTCCGGGGATGGGAACTCCACCACATCTCTGGGCTCCCTATTCCAGTGTCTCAACACCCTCATGGGTAAGAACTACTTCCTAATGTCTAACCTGCCTTGCTCTAGTTCCTCACTTTTGCCCCTCATCTTATCCCTGGCACCCTCCTGTTGTGGCACATGAAGCAATTACACCTCACAGGCTGTATCTAAATTAGTCATTAAAGCAGTTCCTATTTTCTTAGGCTTTACAAGAGACCTGGTTCACATGCTCCAGTTCACAAGAGATCTAGTTCACATCACTCACAGGCCAGAGCATATGTTGGTTAACCACAATATAAACAAAAGTACTACTGTGGCTGCACCACAACCTTCCCTCTTCACCCAAGGCATCTCCCCTCATCTAATGCTGAATTAGGCAGCTTCAGCTTTAGATTCCTCCCTTACCAATAATGGTTTGCTATGTTTATTTGAAAGAGGAGTTGTTCTGAATGGAAAATTATTTCAATACTATCTCAAAGACAGAGACGGAGTAGGAAGGGATGAGCAGAGAAGTCAAACAAATTTTGAAGACTGGATTATTGTCAAACTATTTGAGTTACTGGGTTGCTTTTGGGATAATATTCACTTCATTTTTCCTCACCTTTCCTCCATCCTCTCAGGATTCCTGTGCTGAAATTCCTTGTTCATTTGTTTACTTCCACTTCAGAATGGGTTTAATTAAAGTTCTCTGCCCTCCACTCCCATCTCATTTGATAATTGTTTATGCTCATCCTACTTCCATTGTGATAGAGAAGATCTTTAGAGGCTCTGAAGGATGAGTTTGATAGCTCCTGCTTTTTTATTCTAAAAAGCCTGAAAAAGGAACCACTAATTATATGAAAATGTATAAGTTCTTGTACTTGCTTGATTTTTTTTGTGGCTGAGGAATACAATTTAACGTGTTAACATCATAGAATTGCCCAAATTAGAAGGGACCTTTCAGAGTCCAACTATCCATCCATCTCTGACAAGAAACATCTCTAAATCATGTCCCTAAACCCCATGTCTCTTAAATACAGCTGCAGTCATATTACTCTTAAGTCTATTGAAGGATACAGGAAAAACAGGCACCTGGGCTCTCATTAACTGTTTTTCTTTTACTTATTTTATAAAATAGAGTAAATTCTTGGCTAGCAAGACTAGGTCTAGCTCAGCCAGGCAAGTAAGTAACAGCAGAAGACATATTCTATAGAAACTTTCAAGGGCTTTTGGCTATATATATATAGAAAGAGAGTAAAATGCTTATCTGATCATAAGCATATTTTTTCTTCTTACCCCACTGACAATGGAATCTTCAGCATGAAACTTGGAAATCTGATATACAGCAAAACCAAGGTCTGGTCAATAGATGTTAAAGTTTAAAATTGGTCACTGATCTTCTATAACACATCCTGTATTTGCTGGTGAGATGAAGACAATGTCCTGTCCCTGAACAATCTTCTGCACAGCATTTCAGCTTCAGACTAAACAGCATAAAATACACAACATGGTGTTCTGAAGGATCACTAAGAGCAGGTATCTACCCTGTGATTTCATAGTAAATACCATAGCATTTGCTGAAAACTGAATAGAACCAAGTACTGGCTTATCAGCTGCACCCAAACAAGCTGATAATCTGCAAGCAAATATGATAACAAGGCTACTGTTAGGCAGCTTCTCCAGCTTTCTCCTCGAGGTCTTAACAGACACAGAAGAACCACCAGAGGGGCCCAGGAGACACCAAGGGTTTGTCTTAACTGAAACTTGTTATGTTGTTCCACTGGTTAACACAGACCATTCGCTATCCCCCCCCTTCTTCACTAGTGGGGAGCAGATCAATTCTCAAGCAGCTAAAAGCAGCTGGAGACTTTGCTGATTGTTTCATTAGGCTGCAAAAGCATAACCTAGGGGAGCAGGAATGGTAAAACCCCCATTTTTTTTTCACAATTAACATTGTGAAAAAGGTGTGTAGCTTCTAGGCAGCCTTTAAGATACAGCCATTTAATGTGCCAAAACAAAGTAGACAAACTTCGGGTGTCACTGTTACTTCAGAAGTTACTGTTACTTATGAATGAGTTTTCACAGTCTCAAAGGAAACAAAAGGATGACATACCACAGAGCCACACCCTCTCTTACTACAGTGGCTACCATCGTAACTGTTTTAGGTGGGCACCTGAGCCCTATGTTGTGGCACATATGCTATTTCTGAGGAATATGCCGTGCACATATGACTCCTTGAGATAGTTCAGTGCAGGTGCCAGGTCTAGCTTGACACACTCAGCAATTCTCGAGGCAGCCAGACAGCCCATACATGATGATCCAAGATATTTCACACATCTCTTGAAACAGAAATTTGGACAATTCCGGTTATTTTCTCTCTTCAGCCTCACGTGCCTGTGTTTATGTTGCTATGGTTTTATGTTCCACCTCTTGCAGAACTTGATCAAGGCATGAAATTCATTCCTGAAGTTCCTTAAGCTGCTGTCCCTAGCTTGCCTTTCCTCATATCACTGCAATATGAGAACATGATGCCCTCTGAGGCTCAGTTCTGCCCTATGGCCCCCAAATCTTCATGGCTTGGTTTGCTACTTAATTGTTTTAATATTTTTGCCCCTCTAGGTGCAAAGCACTGCCACAGCACCTGCTGTCTGTGGTTATCCTGACCTCAAGTTCGGTTAAAAATCCAGCTCTTTACCTCCTTTTTTTCTGCATATAAAGAATTTCAGTCTCAATCTGCTTAAATTTAACACATAATTCTACAAGAACACAGAGCCACAGGATGAAGGGCAATGATTTTAAACTAGAACTGGGCACATTTATATTAGACATGAGGAAGAAGTTCACCATGAGTTCACATGGCCCAGGTTGTCCAGTAGACTCGTGGAGGCCCCATCCCTGAAGACTGAGCAACCTGATTTAGTGCAGGATGTCCCTGCTCACTGCAAGGGGTTGGACTAAATGGCTTTTGAAAGGCCCTTGCAACTTAATGCATTCTATGGTTTTATAATGTGCTCCCCCCCATATCTTTCTGTGACATTACATATGCTTACACTTCACCCCAAAATCCACAAGAGCAGATATTAGTGTCAAAGACTGTTTACCACACTAGACCCTATGGAATTCAGACCCTATTAAGTGACTTCTGTCCTGAGCCAAAAATCATTGATTAAATCCTAGTATCCTCTGTAAGGCAGGATACACCAAGCACGAGATAATCTCTCATGCTGGAGGCTAGATTGCAGCACATTTACAGGCACATATTTGCTCTGACTCATGCCTGTACATGTAGTTCAAAAGAAGCCACAGCCCTTTTAGGCCAAATCAAGACTTGTTTGTGCTATGCAAGTTTCCAATTGACCACAAACTTTAGAGTTAAGTTATACACATTTCCATTCACTGAATTTATGCTTTTCTGAAGTGGTGGGCTGTATGTGAAAAGGAATATGGAAGACTCTGGCTGCATTTTGACACTGACCATCCAACCCTATCCAAATTCACCATCACCTCTAAGCTGATATGATCTTAACTACAGATACAACCTAGTGTTCTACTCAGGTTTCCAAGGGAATTCTTGAAGATCAAAGCAAGGGAGTTTGCAAATATGAGTAGTGGCAGGGATGATGTGACAGCTTCAAATAGCTCTGGAGAATGAAAACAAGAGCTTGCAACATTTGATCACATGCTGCTTAACTTTTCCAAAGCCCATGGAGGAAGGAATCTGGCTGTGACTCTTAAGCTGCCCTCTTCCTTACATGTTCTTTCATGCTTGCAAGGGTTGCCTTGAAATACTGAGAGCCTGGCAGTCAAAACAATTCAGCTGTTTTAACAGTTTAACTACAGAAGCTCCTCTGCAAGGTTACTCTGAAATGTTTCTGCTTGAAATTTATTCACTCTGTTTCTGTAGCAGTGGAGGATGATACCATCCCCTTTATCCAAGTGTAAGCATTGCTAGCACTCACTTCCAAGTGTTCTGGCAATGCTTGCTTTGCATTATGCTCTCATTCTATCATCTGCTTTATTGGCTCAAGGGCTCCAGTAAGATTTTTTTAATCCCTTTGACAAACAGACATCGATCCAGAAAATTCATATATCCTATTATAATGGAATAGCACCCTATTATAAAACCTGAAGTTCCTTTTCAGCTGGAAATCCAGATATCTTTCATAGAATAGAAAGCTAGAAGGGCCTTTCAAGAATCATCTGGTCCAACCCCCCTGCAGTGAAGAGGGAGATCTTGCTCTAGATCAGATTGCTCAGAGTCTCAGCAAGCCTGGCCTTGAATGTCTCCAGGGATAGGGCCTCCACCACCCCTCTGGGCACCCTGTTCCAGTGTCTCACCATCCTCATGGAGAAGAATGTCTTCCTAATGTCTAACCTAACCCAGTCCTGCTCTAGTTTCAAACCATTGCCCTTTGCCTTAACACTCCATGCCCGGACAAACAGCTCTTCCCAGCTTTTCTGTAGTCCCTTCAGGTACTAGTAGATCACTATAAGGATTCAGTATTAGCTGTTTATTCTTCCTTTTAAACTTAAATTTCGCATGTATGGTTGTTATATGACTGTGATAACAACTTATCCAATTTGTAAACTAAGTAGCAGTAATAAAATGATGGAGTAATAATAAACATTTGTTCCTCAAGCTTTAATGCAATACTAAATCCTTCAGCACTTGCAGTAATCTGACTTGAAAACTCCCTAGTTAAACAAATCTCTACTGTTTTCTCTTCTGCTTGTTGTCTAGAATGTTCGTAAGATTTCTTCCTAGTAAAAGACTGGGATGAGTCAAAACTCTCATTGCCCCCTTCATTCTATCACCAGGGTTAGGCGTGAGGAACATTTCTCAGCTGCCACGACAAAGCCATGAGAGCACCATGTTCCTCCTTCAGCAGGAAAAGTAAAAGCCCTTGTGCCATTACTGATCCATTTTTGCCTGGTTTGGAAGACAGAAGTGGAGATAAACTCTTTATAAGCAGCTTGGGTTATAACTCAGCATCAGGAATGAGGAGTCAATTCTTACTTCTTAACTGCACTTCTTTTTATTATGAAGAAGGACTGAAGGTTAATCTTCAGTGATTTGTTGTACAGATATAATTTGTCTGTTTGACTCACTGGTAAACACACACCTGAGATACAGAGATTTGAATCAGATAGTTAGGTCTGGCATTGGATGGGGGAGATCACCTCTTCAGCAGAGTTATTTGGGAGGAAAAAGCAAAAATAAAAGACCACAGATTTCCAAAACTGATAAACATTTTTTGTCCTTTAATATTCTCCAAACAGCCACCTTTTTCCTCCTCTTCTGCCTTTGCCCTCTCACCACTGTGGCTGAGCAATGCAGAAGATGCTCTGAGGAGCTGAGGAGCAAAACTGAGGAGGAAAGGAAGGGATGAATGGGGTGATGAGGATGGCAAAATCAGAACAGGGTCTTATAGGGAGGGAAAGCTAATACTGCCTGGACAAGGAACCTGGGGAGGTGTCAGACCTTGTTGCTCAAGGAGGAAGCAGGACAACAGCAGAAGCTAGAACCAACTGGCTTTCCTCTTCCCTAGCAGCCCAAGTGAGTCATTGCAAATATCAGGACTATCAGAAATATGTAGGTTTTATACACATTTTGATATGTCTTACACCACAGTTAAACACATTCACAGGGAATGTCTTGCAATAGAAGAGGTAAAAGCTTACCTGCCAAATTCTGGTTCCCAGCCAGCCTAGCTTCCAGCTTTGAATTCCACAGCAGTGCAAGTGTATTTCTTAGCTCTTCCAAGCAAAGTTGAGCCTTGATATGGCACTCCAAAACACTGGAGACAAGTGATGAAACCACTGCAGAAAAAAATACCCAGAAATAAAGCTCAAAGCAAACCATTAAGCAAACCTACAGCCTCCACCTCCAGTTTTCTCTGTTCCTGCCCCCTTCCTAAAGGCAGATGCCCCAGAAAGCACTTGCAAGAGAAAGGTATTTTACAGGCCATGGGGTGTTTTTCCTCTTGAAATCTTGATGTGAAAACTTACCCCAAGTCAAAATTTAATAAAGAGACAGGTTTGCTTTTCCTCATCTGCTTGACAGACTTCTGTCAGTCTGTGATCTCTACCCATCTTTCACACTGGATGTCTAAGCAAACATCCTTTCTGTTATTTGCTTTCTTCTATATTAGGACTCAAAAACAAGAAAACAAGAAATACAAGATCAGAACTACAGATTAGGCCTAGAGGACTTTTCAGTGGATTTTTCCAGATCATCTTCAAGTTTTCCTCCATCGTTGTCTCACCCTTAGCAGAGGTAAAATAGAATTAGGCCCCTTTATTAGGGAACGGCTATATTTTAATATGAAGAATATAGTGGAAAGTTTTCACAGTCCTGCTTTTATGCCTTCCAGTTAAGACAATAGCCTTCACCATCTTAAAAGGGCATTTTGATTTAAATTAGATCCCATAAAATCAAGTGGAGAAATTCTCACTGATTCATACAACTATTTGATTTGCCCTCTCAAATGCAAATGAGCAAGGAAACAAGACAAGTTCCCACAAGCATTACTACACACTGTAAGAAATAACCATACTTACCCCCTTTTTTCTTCAGAAATTATTGGAAGATTGAAAGCCTTCCTAATCTAAACCATTCTATGATTATTTCCTTGTGTATTGATCAGGGTACTTATGCCAAACCTCAGGCTTACAACTCAGCATCTCTGCCAAGGAACTGGAACTATCCATTATCTCTAATATTTTTTATATATATATATCTATAATGAGCGTTTTACTCTGTTTGACAGCAAACTCGACAGAAGCACTTTGCAATAAAGCCCTTTGTCAAGTTAGCATATGATTAATCTGTACTTACAGCAATTTCAAAAAGCATTAGAAAATTTGTTGCCTCAGAGGAATCCTGTGGTTACAGAACTGTGCCTTCAGAAGATAAAAGCTGTGGTATCACAATCTTCTCAATCAGGAGGCGTCCCTTAAAAAACAAGCCTTTTGTGGCTCAGTAAAAGGGTGAGTGATTGCTGGGTGTCATCCTTTTCTGTGCTGGTGCTCAAGAGAAGAGATGAGAAAGCAAAGAGCCTCTTCCTTTCCTCCCAGTCAGAGAAAGGAACTGGAGACAGTACCAGCAAAGACAGCCAGCACAGTCCGCAAGTCGAATTCAAGCTGATGGAGATGAGGGGGGAGGCGTGACTGCCATCCCAATTGGCTGGAAACCTCCAAGGTCTCACTCTGTCCCTCACAGCAACCAAGCACATGATAAAACAGACCTCTCCCTTCACCAAGAGAAATTCTCCTACCTCCTGCACAATTTCTCCCTGCACTGGAGTGACAAGAACTCAGCCTTCAGTTTCTCAGGAGGTAAAAAGATGGATGGTACCTAAGAGGCAAAGTCAGCTAGCAGGTGAAAAAGTGCATAGCAGCTAATCAGTTGGTTTAACATTAAGCAATCAAGTGTACTAGAATAAAGATGACAGAACAAAGATCACCATAGCAATTCTTTAGGCAAAACATACATTTATCTGCTTTGTTGGACTATTTTTTTCCATTGGTCAATATTTTTCATAGCAAAGAAAACCAGCTTTAAAAAGATAATATCGCCTACCTTAGAAAGTCTTTGGACCAAGAGTTTTCTATATTAGAAATTAAAACACTAACATAGAATTTGTATTCACTGAAATACCCATTTTCCAATTGCTGTTTCTAATTGATCTTACCTTACAGAGAGTTCTGAGGGAGACACACACTAATTATCTGAAGTACAAGCACGTCTAAGAAATCCTGCATTTTATAGCTTCAGGTCACATGGATTGCATTCCAGGTTGACTCCAGAATGTAGTTTGCTCTTTCAGAATTCTTTTCAAATCAGTATCTCCCCCTGCCTGAACTTTACTGCAACTCAGCCGTGGGCTCACAACTCTGAGACTGGCATCACTATCCAGCCAAAGTGACCAAGAGGGAACATGCTGTCACATCCACCTTAGTGCTTCACTTAAGTATCTAAGTGTGCTTCCTCCAGCATCTGCCAGGTCTTCTGGACTGTATCCAGAAGACTGTAATAGCAGTGCCAGTAACACTTTATGGGTGACACACTCTTTTTCCCAAAGAGTCATTATTACTGATATTAAATATTTACACATGGTAGTGACTACAGTCCCCAGGATTAGCATCCTGCTTCACTGACCACTAGATAAATAGTCTCTTGGTAAAGAACTTGCAGCACTTTTGATGAAGAAAACAGGATGAGAACAACAAACAAAAGATGAGAGAACAAGTTAGTCACACACTCATCTTGCATCTCATCTTGATGGAACCTCCTGACCATCACACTAAAGGATGAAGTTCTTTCCCAAGAAGTACCACTCATGCTCACTGATCCATGAAAAGTTTGTTGAGGAGTTCGTGTCTTGGGACAACGCAAATGCTTCAAAGAGAAGCATGTATGATGGACAGGAGTTACAGAGCGTGCTGTTGAGTTTTTCCTCTTATTATCATGTCATTTGTACAGCTTTGGAGGCTTACAGCTCAGAAACCTGTTGTAAGGACAATGTGGGAGCAGGCCACAGCCTGTTTGCTTTTCCCCTAAAAATCCAGTACATCTGTAACACCAGGCATTCAACTTGGCTTCATTCTCTTCCTCAGCATAAGGCAATTCAGTCCCACTCCTCTAGTTCTTACTTAGATTAGGTTCAGATTATGGGACATTGAGAAAGGCTCTGCTTCAGCCTCTCCTGATAAAGTTGTATCAAGTGCAGAGCAACAAAAGATGAGGTTTACTACAGAATGAAGTTTAGAGAAGATTCCAGATTGAGACCGTTCCTGTCACTTCAGCCCAAACAGAGTTCTAGGGCTACTGCAAGAACAGCAGCTGCTGAGAGAGTGTCACCTGCTGCACTTATAGCTATGGACTGCACTCAGTTGAATTTAAAATCAAAGTTTGTTGGGCTTTCATAAGGTCAGTTTCAAAAGTTCTAATTCCATCTAAATCCTGTGCTGAACCGGACCTAATATGTGAAATAAGTCCCCAGATAATTCCATTAATCTCCAGCCCTTAATCGATCATCATTCCAGCCTGACTGCAAGTTTTCAAGAGATTAGAGTGGAGAGGCTCCAAACTGGCCTGGAGACAAATGACACAGCAGCCCCATGGCTACAGAGCTACACAGCATGGAACCAGCTCACTAAGCTAGTGTGGGAGTCTAAGCACTGTGCTCCTGTAGTTGTTGTAGGGTTGGAAAAAGTATATAGTGCACAGACCTCTCTAAGATTAGTCTTAAGGATCTTTCCTATGAGCTCAGATACATTGTCAGGATGCTGAATATGCTGATCTTGTACCAAAGGCTAACTCTCCTTTGGTTAAGTTAAACTGAGGGGACCCCAGTCATAGCTGAAAAGTGTACAAATACTCAACCCAACCCAATGATTAATCTCCAATCTCAAGAGACAAAGTGCTGATGTTCATGAGGCCTCCTGTACCAGGATAGCTTCTCAGTGTGGAGCTGCAAAATAACTTAATCCAGGGACTAAAAGTTTAATGAAATAACAGAAGAAATTGGTTGAAGGAATGGAAGGCATTTCATGCACTTCAATACTGACCCAAATATAGAGGGAGTATATCCTTGTTTTCCTACAGGGAATCTTTGTCTTCATGCATCTGACCTTACGCTGCACTGGGTCATGTGATGATTAATTTTGGAGTGCTTTTTACAGAATTGATTTGCATAAAGCTTTATGTAAGTACAGTTCTGGGGTAAAAAAACAACCCAAAATCCTATATGCACAAAGTAATTCTACAGTCATACACAGAAAACACAAGAGATAAGTAAAAATCCTAAATTAGTTGCAGTGTATATTCATGTCTGAATAACTGAAGACACAGCCTTTAAAATTAACTTGGTTTCTTTTTTTTTTTTAAAGAGAGATTCACTGTGCATAAGTACTCCTTGAAACTATGAAAAAAAAGCATAGGTAATATTTATTGTATCATAATGACAAATTTATGCAATATATATTTCTGTTCCTTTATATTAGTATTTACACTGATTGCTGCTTTCTTCTACTCCTGATGGAGATTATCTGCACCAAAATCAGTTCAGTCTTGTAGGAGAATGTTGTGTCCTAACACCTCCACCTCACCTACTAAATGCATTACCAGGGTAGGTTATGCTAATGAACATGACCCACTATGCATAATTGGATGAACTAAGATTATAGTGATTTAAAAGATGCCTTTGAGAATCTATGGCAAGTGCCAAGTCTCATTGAAGGCTAAATTGTGGTTAATTATTGGTCTCAAAAGGTAAGACTTCTGAGGTTCCTACTGCTAATGCAGAGAACCACAGTGTCAGTTATTCAGCAGTAACAGCAGCTGGAAAGTTATCTAAAGGAGGAGACTCTTCTGTGGGAGTCCTGTGGTCACATCAGAGACTAAGTATTTCCTAGTTTTAAGGTCTGTTACAAATGAAATTAGGAAAAAAATAGCTTAGCACTTAGAACCCCTACCTTGAGACACTTAGAACCCCTGCCCTGAGTAAACTGAACAGAATAATAGACATAAAGATGAACATATGAAAAGAAGAGAAGCCTGGAATCTGATGTATGGAGAAACAACTGTAATAGATACACCTCAAATTAAACTCTTACCTAGAATACGAGATAGAAAATATTTAGGGAGACATCTAGCCTTACACAGAAGTAGCATCAGTCAGCGTGGAAGGAGTCTAGTCATAAAGACTTTAAATAAATCACAGCCTACACCAGCACACTGTACATGTAGACAGCAGAAAAGAGCACAAAATACCCACCATCTCCCCCCAACAAACACAGACTCTTTCCCCAACATTCTAGTTCATCGTGCCCAAATGCAACAGCTCCACTTACAACAAACTGCATAAACATATGACTGAAAAGCATCTTTTTTACTAGATGCAATCTTCACTTACTGTGATCTTAATTCAGGATGAAATTCATCCTCTTCCAGCTCCTCCTCACAAGTTCCCAGCTTTTCACTTCAGGGCTGCCAGCCCTCTTTTATATTGCTTGTCCTAGTAGTGTTGGTCCATCCTCAGTGCAGACAAACTGACTAATTAAGCAAAGCAGTTCAGCTGCATTCCCTCTGCTCAAGTGTTCCTGGAAGAGCAGGAACTCCTAACCCCACTAGGAGAGGAAGTTTGACACCTAGTGACAGCTGTAAAAAAAGGTACCCATTTCGTTGAAGACTGCTCTTGAAAAAAAATTTTATTAAATAGAATATTGCTTATACTTGATTTAAAGAAAAACTGACAGAAAATTTGCTCTTCATTTGGTGTTTTCCAAAGTTCTCTGGTTTCAAAAAAAGCAAAATTAGGCAAAAATAAAAACTTCTATAAAAGTTGGTGGTCTCTGCGAAAAGATGGTAGAGATTTAGCTACTCTGAGATAAAAAATCCAACCTAGAGAAATTCCTGAATTAGATTCTTGAAGAAAAATTTTTCTTCTGAGATCTTTTCAATAACTCAGTAGTCTAACTCTTAAGTATTCCTGGATATTTCTGTATGAGTAAGCACTTAGAATTGTCTTAAAATGTGATTTTATTACATTTTTATCTCAAAAGGAGAAAGACTAATGACACCCTGGGCTCCAAGTCAAGGCAGGTGCTAATGGATGATGACTTGGCATTTATGAAGTTGCCTCTGTAATACCCTGTGAAGCTCTGGGTCCCCTGGGTCTGGAGGGAGATGTGCAGAGTGGTGGGAGCTCAGCTGAAGGCTATGAAGCTTCTCAGGGGCTGGAGCAACCATTGTAAAAGCAGAGTCAGAGGGAGATCCAGGTTTGTTCAGCCAGGAGAAAAGGAGGTTTAGGTGTGACTTCCTGAGGTAGAAGGGGGTGAGAAAAGACTCAGACTCTTCTCAGAAGCAATGATGAGCAGGTATAGAAGGAAGGTTGCAGCTGAACATACCTTTGAATCCCTTCTAATTCTATGATATGAAATAACCGTGTCCATGGTAGTTGCTGGGGCACTGGAAGAGGTATCTGGAGAAGCTTCTGTGTTCTGAGAAAACTGATTTAGCTCTGCAATTAGCCAAGCACCTCAAGTCCAAAAAGGTGGCCAAGATGAAGTCCAGAGGTGTCTTCCAACTTTAATTATTTCATGGCTATATGACAAAAAAAAGATAGCTTTTAACAACATAAGCATTCTAATTCCCTTAAAGAAATTATTTAATCTATCCAATCCACTTTATAACTGACAAACTTTGATTTATTTTAGGGATTTTCCCACATATAAAGGTCACAAAAGCAGTTAACTGATAGAGGCACTGAAGGCATTGTCATACTAACAACTGTTCTAAATCTCTAGTCAGTGGTCAGTGTGAGGAATATGCATGTACAAATCCTAAACCTCTCTGATTAAACGTAGAAATTATATTAGGTATTGAGGATAACTCATTAACAGTCAGGAAATATTTCAGGCTATTTGTCATTCTCCACTGAACTTTGAACTGCTGGACTTCTAGCTACTGCAAATGAAGAGCTCATTGTGACAGGCACTCCCTAC
Organism: Turnix velox; assembly: GCA_013400935.1. Classification (NCBI taxonomy): domain Eukaryota; kingdom Metazoa; phylum Chordata; class Aves; order Charadriiformes; family Turnicidae; genus Turnix; species Turnix velox. The sequence continues at coordinate 66,131 of VZTY01023877.1, read as the reverse complement.
ATCTGCAAGAATGAGTTAATTTTGTTTTCTCTCCACAGATTTCATTCTTACCCCAAGTATTTCTTCGGTCATGCTTTGGTTTTCATTTAATTTTCATTCCATTTTCAGTACACAATGTGCCCAAACCATGTTTTCTTTACATTCCAAAGTTTGCCAAGGGCAAGTGAAATCTTGAGAACTTATTTTTGAAAGGTCCATAACCACGGGTAAGTCTGAGGAGTTATCCACAAACAACTCAAAATCTTCCAAGTAGTAACTGATTCATGGATAGGCTTAAATTGAAACCCCCTTTAAAATGTAGCCATTGAAGTATCAGTATGTATGTCCCAAGCTGGTACTTAAATGACATTATTATTATACTTAATCATTAAATTACATTTATACTCATCTAAAAGCCAAGCACGTCTATTCATCAGGCAAAGCTCAAAAATGCAATTCCCTCTCTACAAACCTCAGCTCAATTAGGTTTGGGCAGAAGGGGACCGAAATGAGGGTTAACAGCAAATATAGATTTTACAATGTTTGAGGCATCTGGGCCAAATTATAAACGTAATGTAGATTCTATGACTTTAAATAATGTTTTATTTTGGCTTCATTTTGCAGCCTGGCTGCACTGCAGATAAAGCCAGTTATTGGTGCTGTCTGTAAACACAGCTTGTGATAAGGGTTTAGAGACAGTCTGGATGTTGGAGTCGGATAATAATTATCAATTGTTTTCATATTAGATTTTATTTTGACTTCAAAGCTGACGAGCTGACTGCTGGAGCAGTTCACAGAAAGAAAGCCAAGATCTGTTTCAACATTAATATTAACCTATTTCTGGTTTAACCTTTGGTGATCATAGAGCTTACTCAATTAGATAGCTATTTGTCATTTTCTCTTCTTACTAGGTGCCTGTCTTTTCAGTCTTTCCTCTTTCTACTCTGGCTACATCTAATACTACTTTCATATCCTCTCCTTCCTTCCCTGGAGTTGGGCACCAATATATCACCCAGGAAGAGCCCTAGTCCACCTTTTATTACAGTGTCATCTGGATGTCCCTTGATTTTGGTGTGACAGACAAAAGCCAAGGTGATGGCTCTTGGGGCAGACTCCCAGCTCTCTAGTTGTTCTTTTTTGGCTCCTAATAGCCTGTATTCCCCTTTTCTTCTCTCTTTTGCCCTCTGGGAATCTTGTTCTGCTCACAGGCAGCTTGCTCACCTTAAGAGGCACTAGTTCCTTCTAGTGCCATTCCTCATCTGCACTGAAATGCACATACTCATTTCTACTCTTTACTGCACAGTTGTTGAGTTCCCTGATGTCTCATCAACATCCCAGCACTGAGCATTTTAGCCAACAATTTGCCAGCAGGGATATTTTGATTTTATGAATAGCAACATGGAATTGAGGGGTTGCTTCTCCTTCAGGTACAAATGAAGATCATAATCATCTAGGTTTGGAAGGGTCCTTTCAGATCATCAAGCTCAACTTTGACAAGCCTTGTACCTGGACAGGCTTGACCCTCACATTAGTAGCCTGGTTCTCTCCCAGCTGAGCTAGTAATCCAGGTAAATGAACCTACAGTGAATCTTCAAGGACCTTTTAAATTCAAGAAACCCTCATCTTGACAGAGTATATTAGACACTTGATTTATGCATCTTTAATAGCATGAATTATTTTACTTGTATCACCAGCCCTTGTTTGGAGCTGAGGAAACTGAGGCATAGAAATTGCAAAGTCTACAATTCTGCTACTCTCTGCAGACCTGACTGGATAGAGGTTTTAAGGCTCTGAGCACTTGTTCAGTCTTCACTTCTCCTGCCTGACTAGCTTAAAGTGTCTCTTTGGGGCATATACTGAGAAGATTCTGGACCAATTCAAATCAGAGTGTTTCAAAGACATGGATGTACAATGCAGTAAGTGAAGAGAGCAAAGAGAAAACCAAAGGTAGAAACTCGCAGATGAAGAAAGAACTTGGTGCAAAAACTCTAAGTATAGGCCAGAGTAAACCCCTGCTATTTATTAAAGGCCACCTTGGCATATTTCTCTGAGAAGAGTGTAGCATCAGCTCTTAAAATATCACTGCATGAACAATAGAGATTCTGAGTCCTCCTCTGGAATCTTTTCAAGTCCTGTTCTTCTCGTTTGTGTATGTTGGATTTCTCCTGGTCCATCTGAAAACCATAGCTTGGGAGGTTCACTTGAAGGCTGGAAGCCTTGTTATCTGCACAGACCAAGGCTTCTAGAGAAATTAAATCCATGTCATTCTTCCTCGGGGTCTTGTGAACCTCCTTTATTTTCCTTCATTGCCAGCACTCATGTGAAACTTTCTGCCTTTGTTTTCCTCTTCTTTAATTGATGAAGGACTCTTTTCTGCACCAGGGATCTCCCCAGGTACTGTCCCTTCTCACAGACAGTCTGTGAGACAAAAGACAACTGATTTTTTCCCTCAAGGGTAGAGGAGGAGTAGGAAAACTGCAAGATGAAGACAGGAAACATTGATTAGACTCCAACACCACTTCTGTTGTCAGGCCATGCAGGCTGCCTCCATTTCTGAGTAAATCATGCTAATCCTTCAATTTATTCCAGCTTCCTGCTGTTATGTGAAGTTTGCTTATTCTCTAAATGCACTTCTCACCCATACAGTCTATGTGGCCTATTTCTTTGTACCTACAAGCCACAGCTGAAAGGTGATTATTTCCTTTGCTTTCTCTGTAAATGTGACTCATGGGAAATGAAGCCACTTTGTGAACACATTAATCCCGCTATTCACAACCTGGAAGGATCAGTCAGGTTTGGCATTTGTAAAGACTGTCCTGTTTTCAACTGGCATGGAGTTAGTTTTCCACCTAGTAGCTGCAATTTGGATTTGGGATGAGAATGATGTTAACACACTACCGTTTATATTCTCACTGAGCAGAGCTTGGATGAAGTCAAGGATTTCTCAGCATCTCATGCCCTGCCTGAAAGTAGGCTGGAGCTACCAAAGAAGCTGGGAGACGACACAGTCAAGATCTAAACTGGCCAAAGGGATGTTCCATCCCATATGACACCATTACCAACATACAAACTGGGGGCAGTTGGTCAAGGGATGAGCTGTTGGTTGGAAACAGGCTGGGCATCAGTTGGTTGATGGTGATAATTAGGGATTTTGGTTATTTTTACGTTACTTTTCAGTCCAATTTTAATAGCAGTAACAACAAGAATAATGTTTTCACCCCACCTTGACCCTTCTCTTCTCTGGAGAGAAAAGACGCAGCTCCCTTCATAGACTGGGTTCTCTAGCCTTTTGGTCTCTTCAGAATTACAGAGGACACAGAAGTGAAACACAACCCTCCTCAAACCAAGTCTCTGTCTGACTTCACATAAGAAAAATACATGTCCATTTTTTTAATAAAATTGGACTCTTAGTCTTATCCACTCTTTTTCTAGCCCAATGGTAACAGCTTTCCACACACACTAGAAGGAAAATTTCAGACCACAGTTTAAGCTACTTGGTGTGTGGTTAATTGCTGCTTGTTGTGGGATCAACAGATTTTGCCAAAGATGTTGCCACAACAGAAAAAATACTTTATATTAGCTGCTGCCCAATAAAACATTGATGTAACAGAGCTCACAGAGGGAAAAGAAAAAGGGCAACATTTATACATTGAAACACAAACAAAAAGAGGGCTTTTTAAAATAGCTAGGCCATGGTTTATAGGCAATAAAACCATAAACTTTGCTCTCAGTGTCATGACTTTCTTTTATGGGCAGTTCTTCCCTTTGTCATCAGCAACCACACACTCAGATTGCACTTGAGCTTTTACTTTATAAAAAGTGATCCCTCATTTACACTTCTCCATGAGAACAACAGGTGTAGGTTGCAGTCCACCTCCATCTCCTATTTTTGAGGCTAAAAATAAGCACTTCCCTTCAGTTTTGGTAGAATAAGTGAGGACTTCTGCTGAGACTTTTGCTACTGGAAGTCTCATGGAGGATGCAAAGATGATCTGCCTGTAAAGACAGAACTTCTGAGGACCCGAGGCTTTGGTTTTTCATTTATGAAGAGTTTCTTTGGTATCGCTGTTTTCTCACTACAATGATGCAAACTGAGCAGTTCCCAGCCCTACCCAGGGAGGGTTTAGGCCACAGTTATGTCAAGATCATGTTCAATAATTTATATTAAACTTCCCTTCTAGGTACTGCAAAATACCAATTAATTGAGTTCTTATCAGTTAAGGTCTGGAAAGGTCATCTCCTTATAGAATAGCCTGCAATACATGGAAGCTGGGTACAGCATTTGGTGTCAGAATCTTTAGCCTGATGATTTTCCATGAAGATCAGGACAGAACTGAAAATAATTAGGAACAAAGTTGACTATTTTTCATTATTCATTTCTTCAAGATATTGAGAATAATACAAGGGGATCGTTGTTATGTTGGGTCTTTGGATTGCACTTCAGCATTCTGGATGAACTCTCCTGCTAAATACTTACTTAAGAAGAGTAAGCACATCTTAATTCCTCCACTGAACTTTTGTCTGGCTGAGGAACAGTCCCTCTTTGTTATTCTTTTCTCCCTTCTGCCAAAGTCTTCCTGTGTATCATGTGTTCATAATCAAAATCATCCAGGCTGGAAAGGACCTTTCAGATCATGTTCTTTTCTAACACCTAGCTTTGTTCAGATCCTGGTAATGTTCTTTTGCTCCAAGGCCTCTTGTGAGGGGAAAAAGGATTTATTTTCTGATTTATGCCAGCTCCTGACAACTCAGGTACTTTGTCCCGGTGAAATTGTTAAATAATCCTTTTTCTTTTCCCTGCAGTGGGTGTACTGCCCACTATGAATGAGGCAGCACATCTGAATTGGGCTTTTGCAGAGTTTTTAACTGAAGGAGAACTTGAGGAGTAGAAGAAAAATACATTTTTTGTTACTCTCCATTACATTATGTTACACCAATATTTTGATGTTAGTGTAAATCAGTAGAATTCTTTAAGGACCAATACAGAGATGACAACGACAGGTTCTTTGCCTGCCTGTATATCCTGGCTTCAGAGTAGGAATTTCCTTCCTGAGCGCTCTATGTCTTTTCCTCCAACTGTATCTTCTGGGCAAGGGAGTGTGAAAATGCTCTACCAGCACCATCAGCCATCAGCTAGAGGAACAGGCCCTGGAAGTTACCAAGCACTAGCATAAGTTGGAGTAGACACTTCTGTCACTGTCTATTGGATTGAGATTGATGGATTCTTGGAAGAAAGCTGTCGTTGATTCAGACCTCAGTCTCTTAAAAGGTTCAGAAATGTGGCACTTCAACACTGTGCAAAGAATAAAATTATACAGGAATATAATGATATAAGAACATAAGCTATGTCGATTCTAATAATGCACCTTATAAGAATAAATGTAAAATTAAGTGCTTCTTAGTTGTAGAATAACTCCTTGTAAATGTGAGGGGTTGGCCACAGCTACACCATGAATTGTGAGGAAATTACTCACATGGATCCTTGTTGACCTTTTAATAGGTTTCAATGTTCAAATTAGAAGAATCTATTCCAGAAGATATGCAGCAATATACTAACAAGTGGATGATTTAACAAAAAAGAACACCACTAACAAAAAGAATACTGCCTTTTGCCCTCTATCTGCATTTAAAATTCACTTTCAGAAGCACTGCAGTCAGCAAAGGGCCTGTAGGTGAATGTCTGACATGGAACAGAATAGGATTAAGGTGTGAAAGTCAGTCTGAAACAACAAAATTCTTCACCCCAATGTCTGTTAACTCAGAATGATCATGCCAGGAATGTTTCAGTGCGGGTTAACAGGTTAACAGATTACAGCTTTGTACAAGCTTCAGATGTGGGATTTCTCCATGAAATGAAGCACTCTCCATACTTTCTTACATCTTCTTGACACTAACAAATAATCACTTAAGTGGTTTTCTGCATGCCAGAGTGTGCTGCAGTTGCTGTGCCGTAGCCTGTCTTCTGGAAGCAAAGCAGAGAGAGTTACTGTTGTAGTTTTCTCCTGCTTCCCAATGCAAGTTTAGCCCAAGCAAAAGTGTCTTCAGAAATTTTCCATTTAAAGGCAAATAATCAGAGTGTTCCTGACAAATCCTACTAAGCAGCTGAAGTAATCCAGGAAGTTAAAACGTGCCACGTTTTAAAATAAATAAGGTTTTCTTGGGGTGAATAGAAGAGTAAGAGGCCTGTGAGGAACAGGTAGAGCAGGACTCAGGTCTATATCCATCTCCACTATTTTCCTCAGGGCATTTCCACCACAGGATGACACAAAGAGCAAAGGCAAAAGTCAAAAAATGTAACTACTCCTTTTTCCCAGGATTAATGCAAAGACTACATATTCGTTCTAGGAAACAACTGCCCAGGGAAACCCTTTTATCTACCTCATACATGCCTGAACCTCTTGCTGCTGTAGATCGTGATGTCAAGACCCTTTAACTGGCTTTGCCCTATGAATTCTAGTCCTACCAGCAGACACCTCATTTAATTTCTCTTTCTTTTCTTCTGGACTACTGTTCATTAGTTAATACTTCCTGATTGTTATTGATATACAGTTGTCCCAATTTCTCTACATTTGCTTTAAAAGATAAACCGAGTCAGGAAATGTAAAGTCCCTCTGGGAAAGGAGCTGGAGAGAAGAATAAGCAAAGATGAGACCAACAAGAAACATTAAATCACATTAATCAGCAAAGAGCTGCTTTAGATTAGCTTCTTTCCTCGTTCATTTTTTTTGTCTCTTTAGCATCAACAGAATAGTTACTGATTTAGGGAAAGTTAATGCAAGAAAGTGGGTTTGTTTTCCCCCACTTCAACACTGTTTTTTTTCCATTTTGTTTCTTTTCTTGAAGTTTCTTCTCAAATTTACATAAAATTAAGAACTCTCACATAAAAACATATTTAAATTAAGAAAACCCCAAATGTTAAGACTGCTGCTGAGGATTTCATCTTTTTGTGCTAAGATCTTTTATTTTTAACATCTCAAAAGATAACTCTGAGTTGGGTTAACTTTTCCTAATTAAAAGTGTGTCTTATTGAGCTGTTCTTTTGAAGAAAGGTGCTGTTTTGAAATGAGACCTGAAGGAACTGAAGAGTTGGGAAAGGAAGGGGAGATGGATCAGTATCATATTTTGCATGCCTAGCTTTTGTATAATTTTATCATGTTTTGGAACTGTGAGAGAATAGTTCTATCTTCCCATGCACTGATGTAAACATCAGCTGCCACAATAGCACAAGCAAGGTCTTTTACATTTTGTGACAGCAGATGTGAAAAACACTTGCTGAAATCAGGGACAATAAAAGTAACTTTGCTAATTGTTAACTATTAAATTTTTAACCCAAAATTCTCAGCATCTTATACCTTGTGGGATGGACTTAGCAGTGCAAGGAGCCTCTGTAATTTGAAAAATCCCTTGACAAATGGCCCATAGGAATCAACAGAGTCTGAGAAGAACTTTTCTTTCCAGAAGCACAGAAATCAAATAAGATGTCAGAAAGTTTTCTGTGAAAGCCAGAGGCAATGAAGAAACACAGAGGCTGTCAGCAATCACATCATAAATTGATTCACATCTGCAGTGATTGATCTTTCTGATAAATAAATAAGTTTTCAGCACTTGGAGAGAGAAATTTGCTGCTGACAGCCAAGAGGCAGACATGGTAAGAGTCATAAAATCTAACCAAATCTAATGAAATTTGCATCATTATGAAAGTCCAGGATGGAATTCATTCTCCTTTTTTGGCATCAGAGTATCTCAAAGGCTCAAGAAAATGCTAGAACACACTGGAAAGAACATCAGTTAATGATACTCTTGTGATCTGGTCTGAGTGAGAATTTTTCTTAATAAGGTATTGGCTTATATCAAAGTGAAAATCTAGTATAAGTCAGCCTTTAAAGATAAGACATTTGGAATAAATAAAAAAAAATTTAAAAACCACCTCAGGATTAAAATAAAGAAAAAGGAGAAAGCATAGTTCAGATACTTTTTCTGTCATGAACACAAAATACAAATCTTCAGTACTGCTGAAATGATGCTATTTAACAAGGAGGCATTCCCACCTATTCATATTTATTTTATAAGTTTGCAGGTTCTTATTTGTCTTAGAGGAAAATTGCACCTTAAATGTTAGAAGTAATTCTGGATGAAAACACAAAAAGAAATTACTAGTTTGTTTCAGCTAAACAATTAATTTGACACAAATCATTCACTGAGATTTACAGCTGTCATAAAAACATACATATTTGTGCATTTTTAAATGCTGCAAAGTACAAGGTTGTTTCTGCAGACACTTGGTTTTCTCCATGGGCTTCCAGAAAGAAGAAACACCTTTTCTCCCTCCCTTATGAGCCTAGTGATTTGGAGACACCAATGATGCTAGTGGATTTTCTTGGGTTTAGAGGAAAACTGGATACCAAACCTTCTCAGTATAAGGCAGACTTGCTTCTAATATGAAAACACACATTATTTTCTGTATTTCCAAATAAGAAGGAAGGGATGTTTTTCATCTACTGAATGTAAAAATTTGCGAAGTCACTGAGAATGGAGTAATTTCTAGAGCCAAGGACAATGCGTCCTCTGGAACGGGTTGTGTCTTTGACTACAAGTTACTCAGAAATTAGCTTCTCTTACTAGATGATGTGATAAACCTAAAGGGAGCAATATTAAGAAAAATAATAATCTGAAAGTGCATAAAAACTTTCTATGTTCAGTACAGATCTTATAAATACTTCAGCAAACACTAGCTGCAGATGCATAATGCCTCTGAGGTTCCCTGATTAGGAACAGATCTTTGAAATCTGTCCCAAAATGCTCAAAATCTGTGCTGATTTTTCTTTATAAAGGGAAACAGAAAATGGAGTAGGTATCCCTGGAAGGTGTATGTGCTGATTTTTCTTTATGCTGATTCCACAGATGGAATCTGTGAAGATGGAAAAAGCTATGATGAGCATGATTTAATTGCACAAGCAATAAAGTGACCTGTTGCAAACCTTTGCATGTTGTCTTAGAGCTCACTAGGGATAGTCTTGGGCTGATCAAGGCAACAAAGAAAAAAGGGGATAACTTATGCATACACTACAAATGTACAATAGTCGTAACTCTTGCTTAAGTGATCCAAGTTCTTAAAACTGAATCTCTTACTCTAATGCTTTCTATTTAACAGCTTACTGTTACTGTGAGTACCTTGGATTTGCAGGTCATGCAGCTGGAACTGGGATGAGCTCAGGGTAACTGGGATGCATTCTGGCGAACACGTAGTCTCATGACCTACTTGCAGCGGGCACCTCTGTTGCAAAACTAATGACCCTTTTCAACCTTGGCATCACTACCACATATTTCACCTGAATACTCATCTTAACCTTATTGTGCCATGGTTGTCCAAATATGCCACAGCTTTCATTCATTTCATAGGGCATCTGAGCCCAGTGCACTGAACCACAGAACCACAGAATGTCAGGGAATGGAAGGGACATCGAGAGATCATCAAGTCCAGTCCCCCTACTGGAGCAGGAACACCCAGATCAGGTCACACAGGAAGGCATCCAGGTGGGGTTTGAATATCTCAATAGAAGGAGACTCCACACCCTCTCTTGTCAGCCTGTGCTACTGTTCTCTCATCTTCACCCTGACTAAGATTTTTCTCATATTTCTGTGGAACCTCCTGTGTTCCAGCTTGCACCCACTGCCCCTTGTCCTGTCATTGGAGATCACTGAGAAGAGCTTGTCTCCACCCTCCTGACACTCACCCTTTCTGTCACTGGGCTGCAGAGGAAAGATCATGCTCTGATTCTGTTGGAAAAGGGTTTTTTATATTTAACTCTTTTCTCATGTTCCACAGTCAAGGCCCATGACGTTTCAGGACTTAAAACATGGCAAACTGGATTGAAATCTGCAGCACAACCCTCGAGTACGTGAGAATACAAGGAAGGCTGTGGTATGCAGGAGCACAGCTACTACTTCAGAGAGAAGAGTCCTTCCCTTTTCAATGTACAGAATGGTAGCACACAGCACCCCAGTTATTTCCAAAATTGTTCTCCAAGATGAAACAATTTAAAATATTTTATGCAAAATTAAAATTAAAAACAAAACAAAGACTCCACAAACAGGTAAATACTCTGCTTGGATTCTCTAACGTGGAATCAAGGAGTACACAGACTCCTGAGATCAGTGCTGCTGCAGTTACTAGACTCACTCACAGAGTCTGAGGATGACAGAAGGGACAAGTTTGCTTTTACAAAGATGACATTACAGTTAAAAGTCATAAAGGAAATATTTATACCACTGTTATGTTGTCTAGACATGATCTAGACACAGTTCTGGACAAATTTCATGGCCCTGCCTGGGAAGGGGTTTGGACAAGATGACCTGCAGAGGTCCCTTCCAACCTCAGCCACTCTGTGACTCTGTATAGATATTGTAGATAGTAAAAGTGAATGATTATTGTGAAACACTGAGTTGTTATAATGGTTGTGGCAAAGCCAGAGTAAAATAAAAAATGCTACATTCTTGTTTTTCCTTGATCAATAACTATGCTCCTCCAGTTTTTTGTCAGTATTTTTGACTAAAACGAGGGCTTGTGGTATCACAGGGGATTCTACATCCAGACAGTTCCTTGTCTAGAGCCTTATTACCATCTCTAGGAACCTCCTGTGATGTTTATGTTAGCCTGTCTTTCAGTGGGAATAAAACAAAAAGAGAGGATAATTCCATCACTGTCCATTTCTCACATATTCAAAAAGCAAACCTGTCTTTAGTCAACAAAAAGCTTGCACATATTTCTGCCAGGAAGGCATGGGACTTCTTCACGGCTTTGCGAGTCCAAGGTGAAAAGATCTCAGAGGCACAGTATCATAGAATGTATTCAGTTGGAGGAGACCTTCAAAGGCCATCTAGTCCCACCCCCTGCAGTGAGCAGGGACATCCTGCACTAGATCATGTTGCTCAGAGCCTCAGCAAGTCTGGCACTGGATGTTTCCAGGGGTGGGGACTCCACCTCCTCTCTGGGCAACCTGTGCCAGTGTCTCCCCACCATCATCTTCTTACTGGTTTTGAGACTCTGGGTCCCATTTATATACTGGTTGATATTATGAGCTGGAATCACATTCATCCTAAATCAGAGCTTTTGCTACGAATAAGCAGCTAAATAACTGAGAGGCAGCCTCCACTGTAGTGACTACCAGCATGTGACATGGTTTTAGGACTGTGAGATGATAATCCAGGAGTCAGAAGACTTGAAGGACCATTCCCAATAAGCATTCTGAGTGGACTGTGCTAGATTTAGCTTCTCCACCCTACACAGCCCTCCAATATTAGCCCAGTAGACTTTGCACCAACAGGTGACTCTCGAAGGCATGCAACACACCCAGGTCATGTCAAGTCATCAACCTATGCCCCTGATGGAGTTGCAACATAGCCTTTATATTATTTTAAACACACTGAACTCAAAATTGTGTCTCAGGAGCAATGCTCAGGAGAGGTATGAATCCAAGCACCATGTGCTGTAGAGCTGAATGAGCTCTTCCAGCCTGGTCCTGCTTCATCTTGCAGTATGTTGTTTGCCCTGCTTTGTTTTGCAGTATGTATCTAGGTCTTTGATATGCAGATTTCTTGTGCCTGGTGAGATCAAGAAATAGGACTTACTCTTGGGGGTAGAGGGGAGGAAGGAGTCCCTTTTGTTAAGAACCAGACAGTGGTGGTGTTTCATTGCTGGGAACGTAATATATAACAAGCAAGACATTCCTGAGTAAAATCTAAATTCCTTTGATATGCATCAGGCCAGATTTGATGATCTAATAATTTCCTTCTGACCTTTGGTGAAATATGCCACACATGAAGCTATTTCACTCAGGGTCACTGGGAAAAAAATTGTGTCTGGAATTGTTTCCTTCAGCAATTTTTTTAGCATGACACATTACCTTATTCTCAGGTAATAAATGACAGGCAAAGCCTTTTTTTTCTTTACCTAAGAAAAGAAATAATACAATATATGAGGGGAAAAAAAAAGAAGTACCGAGGCAGCCCTGTGTTAAATAAGGTAACTGCAAGGTAATGTCAAGTGCAACTCTCTCATGAAATCTACTGATGTGTAGCAATGACTGTAAAGCAGGTGGTATCTGAGGTGAAATGTGGTGGTACAGGTTGCGAAAGAGAGGTGGAAACAATGTGATCACTTTGAAGAGCAAACAGGAAATTGTTCTGCTTCCAGTATGCAGAGAAAAAACTCTCTTCTGTAGTCAAATAAACCTGATTAAGTCATAGATTTGGAAGGGACCTTCAAAGACCATGTTGTCCAATCCACTGCAGTGAGCAGGGACATCTTGGACTAGATCAGGTTGCTCAGAGCCTCGGCAAGACTGGCCTTGAACGTTTCCAGGGATGGGACCTCCCTGGGCAAACCGTGCTAGTGCCACACCATCCTCATGGGGAAGAACTTCTTCCTCATGTCTCAACTAACCCTGCCCTGCTCTGGTTTCAAACCCCTCATGTTGTGGCTCCATGCCATGACAAACAGCCCCTCCCCAGCTTTCCTGTAGCCCCTTCATGCACTGGGCGGCCACTGTGAGGTTCATTGTCCTCACAGGTGCACGGTTTGGTCTGTGAGCACAGAACTGACTGAGTGATTACTGTTTGATGTTGTTAATTAAGTAGAGGTCTCTAAAAATGTAAAAATCTTCTGGGCATCATCGGTTGCACTTGATGAAAGACTATGAATGTTGTCCAGAGGACATGATTTTGTCAAAGCATGGTGCTGTCAGGGTAACAGTCCCACCATGCTCCTGAGTCTGGCTCAGCAAAGGGACACATCAACCTTCAGTGACACCAGGCTCCTCTTCCACCAGAGCCACCTGAGACCTTTCACGCTATGAATGGGAGGAGGGCACGGTGTCAGCACTTCTCTTCCCCAAATCCTCATTGTGTGGCTGCTGGTGGACGTTTGGTCTTTCTTTCGATATTGAAAGGGGCAAGAACTAATAAAGTCTGAGACAGAGGGGAAAAACAAAGAGTTAAAGAGAAAAAATAAATGATGCAAAGCAGTTCTGTGTGCTCTTGGTGACACAGCCTGCACTAGCATCCTGCTGGTTGTGAGAACACACCACCCAGAGCCTTCATACGTCACACATTTGCCAACAAAGGAAAAACCCCATAAGAAAATACAGGAAGATTTGTAGGTAGGGAATTCCAATTTTTTTTAATGTTCTATGTAAAAAAAATTCTTTAAAAAAGAAGGGTGTTACAGAACATATACCAAAAGGCATTGTTGTGGTTACAGGGCTTGTCTCCGTCATGGTAAAGGAAGAGGACTACACAGCTTAAGAATTTTAAGCTATTCACTTCCACCTAAAGGAGCAGCCCAAACACAACTCATCTCTTTTAAAGACTATTTCTTTCAGGTCCTAGCTTCTATGGAGAAAACAAACCACTGTGCAATGAATTATGACTATTATGATTTATATATAAATCTCTCTTTGAGGTGTAGCATTTTTATGCTGTCATTATGACCTAAAGTTAAATGATATGATGTGAAGTTCACAACCCAAAGCCAAACCAGACTGACATAGTCATATTCCAGCCCAAGACGATCTGTAGATCCCTGTGCATACTTGGAGTGGAATGAGGTGTTCTGGAGAACACTGAGATGGTGGCTGGAGTCACTGGTGGTGATCAGTGTTTCTCTTCTGCCCTGCCAGAAACGCTGGATGTGAGGGGGCGCTTTGATGACATTTTCAAGGGAAGCTACTGTGTGTGGAAGATCTGGCTGGTGGATTTAACAAAAGTGGTTCAATGGTTCTTCCATATTGGACAAGCATTGGGCAAGCCTCAGTTTTGTCAGACAACTCCCCTGCAGCAGGACTGTGGTGCTTCAGATACTTTCTGGCCTATCCACATCATCAGGAAGCTTATAGGTAGCCTTGCTGCTGGAAGATCTAAGTCAGGTGAGATGTTGTCTTCTGAGTTAGGTGCTCCTAGAGGCACATCTCTCATTCCTTTTGCTGCCTGGTCCACGTTGCTACTGCAGCAACACCAAACCAATAAAAGGCAGTAGGTTGTCCACAGAGCCCTGCCAGGGAGTGTAATCTCACCACCCTGAAAGAACTTTCCTTCATATCAGCTCTTTGTTGGTTCAGCTGGTCACTGACTCCTGCACAGTCCAGCTGTGACATTCTCCCTGCATTCATGGTTACCAGAGCAGGGTCAGCAACTCCCTCCAGTCCCAGCTCTTTGTGCAACTGATCTTGCTGCAGATTTTCCTTCTGTTCTCCCTGAGTCTGTTAACATAGGCACTAATTAATCAACTTATGCTGACCACAATAAAGACAAACTGATTTAACTCGTTCTGTTGGTGAACCTTAACATGATCTCATCCTCTGATAAATAAAGGCTCATTTGTTCATAGAATCATAGAATAGTTTGGGTTGGAAGGGACCTTAAAGATCATCAAGTTCCAACCCTCCTGCCATAGGCAGGGACACCTCCCACTAGACCAGGTTGCTCAGTGCCTTGTCCAGCCTGGCCTTAAACACCTCCAGGGAGGGGACATCCACAACCTCTCTGGGCAACCTGTTCCAGTGTTTCACTACCCTCACCATAAAGAACTTCTTTCTTATATCTATCCTTAATCTACTCTCTTACAATTCACCTCCCTTACTTTTAGTCCTTCCATCACATGTTCTATTAAAAAGTCCTACCCCTGCCTTTCTGTAGACTCCCTTCAGATATTGATAAGCTACTATGAGGTCCCCCGAGCCTTCTCTTCTGCAGGCTAAACAAGCCCAACTCCTTCAGCCTGTCCACACAAGGTAGTTGCTCCAGCCCTTTGATCATCTTCGTGGCCTTCCTCTGGACCTGCTCCAACAGCTCAATGTCCCTCTTATGTTGAGGGCTGTAGAACTGGACATAATAGTCCAGGTGGGCCCTTACCAGAGCCAAATAGAGGGGCAAAATCAGCTCTCCTGATCTGCTGGTCACACTTCTCTTGGTCCATCCAGGATTTGGCTCCCCTCTGCTGCCTTCCAAACTGAATCATAGGTTGGAATGGACTTTCATGGCCATGCAGTGAGCAGGGACATCCTACACTCGATCAGATTGCTCAGAACCTCAGCAACCCTGTCCTTGAATGTCTCCAGGCTTCATGGGGCCTCCAACACCCCTCAGGGCAACCTGGGCCGTTGTCTCACCACCCTGCTGAGGAAGAACTTCCTCGTGTCTCATCTAACCCTGCCCTGCTCTGGTTTCAAACCATTCCCCTTCATCCTCACCATACTCCATGCCCTGGCAAACAGCCCCTTCCCAGCTTTCCTGTAGCTCCTTCAGGCACTGGGAGACTGCTGGGAGGTCTTCTGGAGCTTTCTCTTCTCCAACCTGAGCAGCCCCAACTGTCTCAGCATCACTTTGCCTTTGGATCAGGCATCACTTTCACTGCTCTGCAAAGGAAAGGTATTTACACCCATGAACATAATGTAAGCAGGTAAACGCAGTAAAAATTTATGCAAGTCACAAACACACATGTGGTAAAAGGAGAAGAATTCCCCAGATAGAATTAATTGAGAAGTGTTCAGTCCGGAGAATTAAATCGGCTGAAAACAGAGCGAAAAGCGAAGGAGGGAGATGTTCCTGGCGGTGCTGCTCTGCCACCTGCTGCTGGAGCCTTGTCCTGGCGGGTCACCGCAGCCACACACTCCTGGGTCAAACCCCTCACCGAGCAGCTCTCCCATCTACACTGCTGGCCAACATCCAGCTTATCAGGTCACTGCTCGAGCTGGAAAAATGTTCTTTAAACCTTTACGACTTCTAATATTAAAAAAATACCATTCCTCTTCACGGAGGACAATGCTGGTGACCAAACTGTGTCTCAGAATGAAGTCAACAGCTGCTGCAAAGATGCAATTACTGGTTAGGCATTGTTTTAACATTCATAAGCCCTATCTGAATTCTTAATGTCTCAGTCTATAAAGTAGCAGATATCTACATGTATAATCTGATTGTGTGTGTTCTTAACCCCTTCTTTACTTTGATGTTTCTGTTTTACATTTTTAGAAGATGCAGGTGTTCCTGTGAACAGCTTGATTTGCTTGCTGCACACACTTCTGCTTTGCTTCTTAAATGTTTGGAAGTGGATACTCTATGTAGACTATGTAAAGAACTCAACAGAATGGGCAGTTTTCCACCTCTAAACAGATACTGTTGAATGCCTGTGAAAAGAGGAGGCCACGAGGATGATAAGGGGGTTGGAGCCACCTCTGGTGTGAGGTCAGGCTGAGAGAGCTGGGGCTGTTGAGGCTGGAGAAGAGAAGGCTGTGGGGAGACCTCACAGTGGCCTCCCAATGTCTCGAGGGGCTGTTTGCCACAGGGCATGGAGCCACAGGATGAGGGGCAGTGGTTTGAAACCAGGGCAGGGCAGGGTTAGATGAGACATGAGGAAGAAGTTCTTCTCCTTGAGGGTGGTAAGACACTGGTCCAGGTTGCCCAGAGAGGTGGTGGAGGCCCCATGAAGCCTGGAGATTCCAAGGCCAGGCTTGCTGAGACTCTGAGCAACCTGATCAAGTGCAGGATGTTTCTGTTCACTGCAGGGGGTTGGAGCAGGTGGTCTCTTCTAACTAGATGGTCTCTTCTAACTCCACACAATCTATAGGAAAAAGGTTTGATCAGCAAATTGTTTCTATGTCACAGCCATGAAGCAGTATCTGCACTGACAAACAGGTGCAGTGAGAGGAATTCCTGGATTCTGTTTTAGGCCGGAACTTGCTTTTGAGCTCTCAGCTGGCTGGAACTAGAGAGCATGTTTGCACTGCACTGGCAGCTCGTCTGCTTTACAGTCCCTCTCTGTGTAGCCTGTGCAACTGTTCTGTCACCCTCACAGAGATTTTTCTCATATTTCTATGGAACCTTCTGTGTTCCGGCTTGCACCCATTGCTCCTTGTCCTATCATTGGATGTCATGTAGAAGAGCCTGGCTTCATCTTCCTGACACTCACTGTTCTTGTGTTATTAAACATGAGTGAAGTCACCCCTGTTTCCTCTTCTCCAAACTAAAGGGACTCAGCTCCCTCAGCCTTTGCTCAGAAGGGTGATGCCTCCAATCTGTTCATCATCTCTGTGCTGGACTCTCTGCAACAGCTCCCTGTCCTTCAACTGAGTGCCCCAGAACTGGACACAATACTCCAGATGTGGCCTCACCAGCTCTCCACCTACCGACCATGGTCCTTCTAATACACCCCAGGATGCTATTGGCCTTGTAGGCCACCAGGGCATATTGCTGGCTCACTGTCACCCTGCTGTCCACCAGGAACCCCTAGGTCTCTTTCCCCTATACTGCTCCATAACAGCTCAGTCCCCAACTTCTGCTGAAGCATGGGATTATTTCTGCCCAGATGCAAGACCCTATGCTTGCCCTTCCATTCAATTTCTTCCTGCCTAATTTTGCAGTAGCTGGAGGCTCCTGCCCCAAGGCTACTGCTTGACTTGAGGTCAGCACAAGCTTTTTTTCCATGTGAGGCAAACACAAGCAATGTAAGGTCCTGATTCAGTGGGCTCCTGCGGCTCAGATGCACGATCTTGGCTCAACAATGCACCAAGGGCAGACACTCTTCAGTTGTGCTGTCAGGATTTACCATTTCAACTGCAAAGACCATATTAGTCCCTCAAGGAATGAAAAGCTCAGGCCACCTGCCAATAAACAAACCCCATAGAAGCTGAAGCACAAGCAACCACCTCCAGAGTTAGTCATCCAAACACCCTCTTAATAGAGGGTTCCTAGCTAGCAGAAACCCAGCCTGAGTGATGTTACATGGCCTTCCAGGAACCAAGAAAGACCTCATCCTACACCTTTGAGGCATGCTGCATGAGCTCCCACGGGCAGGAGAGAACTGGTTTGTAGTCGTAGAACACTTCAGGTAATGACCAACTTCCCTTCAAAAAGAAAAACCCAAAACAATTCTGTTCTTTGTGGACAGACATAGGCACAGCTTTCCCCTCGTCCCCACCCTTAGCAAAGTTTGAGCTACAGCAGGAAGCTACTGAGAAGATTCAATATCAACTCATCTAGAGGGACCAGCCCCAGCACATGTAGACCAAGTTTTAGAGGCTTTAAACAGAGAAATCTCATCGATTTGGATCTTGTGCCCACTTTTCAAATGTGTATTTTTTCACATCAGCTCTTGCCTTTTGTATGGGTGACAACCAGACCTGCAAAACGACTACAGGAAAGATGCAGAAAACACAAAGAAACTCTTCTCCAAAACACTTCAATAATAAATCCCACAGCACTCATTGGTTTGCAGAGCAAAAGACATCCCATCATCACTCCTAAAAGAAAAATCAGAATTTTTTTGCATTTGAAAAAGGATGTTTCATCTAGTCATTTTCAACAGACAACTTTTTTTAAGCAATTGAGCAACAGTCCACAATATGAGAAGCAGCAAAAGCACTTTATTTGCCGTAGAATTAGTGTCATTAGAAATATGATTGGTAAAAAAAAACCCCAAAAACCAACACACGAAGTCCACACAGAAAGAAAAGCTTAATATAAACCAAAGAGCACTGAAGGGGTGGTGGTTGTTCCTCTTTCAGCAGAGTGGTTTTTTTCTCTTTTTTTTTTTAATTGTTTTTTTTTTGGTTTTTTTTCAAAGTTCTGGACAGCAACAAATTCTTTTGGCCACTAGAGATGGTACCAAATTTTCCTACTGCTTTGCATCAGTATCCTCCCCTCCTCCCTCAACAGACTGCAACAGTGTAAAATCATTTAAAATGTGTGGTGGAGTGTAAAGGAACCTAAACACAAGATCATGATCTGTTGGTATCAGGTAACATCTTCCATGCAACTGTTCTGCACATGCAAAGGCATAAAACTCAGCAAACACCATCTTCTCAAAAACCACCTCAAAGTCATAACAACACTTCACTTGCTTGAAAATTCCTGTCTTTTGGAAAAGGTGGCAGAAGCAGTGCTTTTTTATCTTTAAAAAGAACATGCTTCTCCTCCTTCAAACAGAAAATACTTTTCAAACAATGATTTTTTTATTTTTTTCCTCCAACACCAAAATGACCAGACATTGTTAATTGGGGAAGGTAACAAATGTGTTTCCTCGAGCAAGGAGTTGCCACAATGATTATCTGTAAACATTATACCCCACAACAGTAAGTACATCAAAAACCCCACAGTTCCACCTGAAAAAGAAACCACAAAGCTTGGACATGAAATACATAAAAAGTTTATTATGGATGTACCCCACTTGGTTATCTGGAGGAGGAAATCTTGGAGGCAACAGGTTTGGTGCAGTAGAGAGAGGCAAAGCAATATACAATAGCTGCACACAGCTTGATTGGTTTCAGATCACAACTAAATACTTTTTATTCTGACCATTAGTACAGAAATGTTCTGTAATTAGGGAAAAAAAAAAACCCTATGAGAAGTATTACTCTCATGCTGTACAGTCTCCCATTTACTGGGTTAGAAAAGAACTGATTTGAGTCTTAAATCTTTTGCACCTGAAATCTTTTCACACCAACTTGCTCGGCTGTTGCCTCTGGAATGTTCAGCACAAAAAAAGGTTAAGCTCCAGACATAATTTAAGTGCTTTTCATGTGCAAACTGTTACTGGCTAAAGCTTTCAAAGTACATTTAATTACAGATATGAACACCCTGTAAAGGTATGAGGATATGACAGCAGACCCAGAGGCTGATACAGATTCTTAAGAGAAATGCTATGTTCCACTGCAGTAGTCCTAGTCCCTGATCAGGTCCTTCCAAAGAGAGGGCTTATTTCAATTGAAGGAGACAGACCACGCTTTGACAGAAGCATCATGGGATGTTGTTACCAGAGTATGTTCATCCAGCCAGGCCAGGCCGCTTACGTGGTGTAGTCTGTGAGCATCTGCATGACAGCGTGAAACAACAGAGAAGAATTAGGAAGGGCAGGATGACAAAATAACTCCACCAATACCCCACACATGTGACATTCAGCAGCAATGGATATATGTTTAAAAAGTAACAACAAAATAACAATATCAGGCACTGGAAGGGACCAGGAGAGATGATTGAGTCCAATCCCCCTGCCCTGCCACAGCAGGAACACCCAGACCAGGTCACACAGGAAGGCATCCAGGTGGGGTTTGAATGTCTCCAGAGAAGGAGACCCCACACCCACTCCAGGCAGCCTACGCCATTGTTCTCTCACCCTGACAAAGCTTTTTCTCATATTTCTGTGGTATCCCCCGTGTTCCAGCTTACACCCATTGCCCCTTGTCCTATCATTGGATGTCATCAAGAAGAGCCTGGCTCCATCATCCCAGCACTCACCTTTTCCTTATTTATAAACAGTCTCCCCCAAGCTAAAGACCCTTGCTCCTTCAGCCTTTCCTCAGAAGGGAGTTGCTCCAATCCCTTCATCATCCTCATGGCTCTGCTCCAGATTCTCTCAAGCAGTTCCCTGTCCTTCAACTGAGGGTCCTGGAACTAGTCACAGCCCAGGATGCCATTGGCCTTCTAGGCCACCAGGGCACACTGCTGGTTCATGGTCACCCTGTTGTCCACGAGGACTCCCAAGTTCCTTTCCCCTACACTGCTCTCTAACAACTCAGTACCCAAATACTGCTGACACATGAGGTTGGTTCTTGCCCAGAGGCAAGACTCTACACTTGCCCTTGCTACATTTCATTGAATTTTTCCCTGCTCAACTCTCCAGTATGTCCAGGTCTCACTGGATGGCAGCACAGCCTTCTGGCATGTCAGCCACTGTTCCCAGTTTGATGTCATCAGCAAACTTGCTTGACAGTGCTCTCTAGTCCCTCACCTAAGTCACTGGTGAGTATACTGAACAGTACTGTTCCCAGTACCCATCCTTGAGGGACTCCACTAGACACAGAGGAGTTCTGACTAGCATAGCTAGATGGAGGCAGAGGCTTAATTAGCTTGGGATCACCCAAAGCCTGTAAATTATGCCACTTCAATAAAGCCCATGTCAGTGATTGGCTTCCAAGTCAGAAGAGGGAAAAAAAGGCACCACAGTGAAATCCAAGAGCTACCAACGAATTCCAAAAGTAAGATTTTTAAGGGAACATACCTGGGATCTTGACTCTGGCCTCTGGATCACTTACAGTCCAAACATACACCATCATGTCCATGCCTCCAGAGGCAAAGTGTTCGTTGTCTGGTGACCAGGCAATACAAACAATTTTTGCGTGGTGTCCATAGAAGACATTGTGTTCCTATTTGAAAGTCAGAGGCATGGTGTTATTTCATCTGTTTAAGATACCTCAGGAAACCACCAGCTTTTAATGTACAGCACCACAAATCAGAAACTGCAAGACTCCAAACAATCCTAGAATGCATTGAGATGGAAGGGACCTTCAAAGGTTACCTTTGTCCAACTCCATGCAGTGAGCAGGGACATCCTCCACTGTATCAGGTTGCTCAGAGCCTCAGCAAGCCTGGCCTTCAATATCTCCAGGGAATGGGGCCTCCACCACTTCTCTGGGCAACCTGTGCCAGTGTCTCAGCACCTTCACCTCATCAGGTCTCATCTAATTCTCTCCTGCTCTAATTTCAAACCACCGCCCTTTGTCCTATGGCTCCTTGGTCCTGGCAAACAGCCCCTCCCCAGCTTTCCTTTAGCCCGTTGAGACACTGGGAGGCTGCTGTGAGGTCTCCTGGAGCTTTCTCTCCTCCAGCCTCAATAGCTCCAGCTCTCTCAACCTGTCCTCACAGCAGAAGTGGCTCCAGACCCCAGATCATCTCCAGGGTCCTCCACTAGACCCCCTCCCTCCAACAGATCCACACCTTTCTTGAGCCAAGGGCTCTAGAGCTGGCTCCACCAGCTACATGATACTTCACCATTATTTAGATGCGAGATGTCACTCAAATGGGATTTGATGTCGACAGAACTCCCAAGTCCTTACCGCATAGCCATCAGTGACACTGAAGACAGTGACAACTTTGTTTGCATCGCAGACCGCGAGAAAGGCACCATTATGAGAATATGCCAGATCAGTAACAGGACCTTTGGCTTCCAAAGTCTTATCATCACTTTTCAAGGAGGTTCCTTGGATTGAATACAAATGGACATTCCCATCCTGCAAATTAATAGTGAATAAAAAGGAGGGGAAAGTTACAAAAAAAAAAAATCATTACCAATAGAAAGGCTTACTGAGTTTCTGAACTTTTTGCATCATTTCCACCTGGAAGCCCCCATATAAGAAATAATTTAGAAGAACCTATCAATTAGGCTGGCTGCAATCCAACAGGTCTAGAACAGAGATTTCTAGAATTTCATGGAATCACAGAAGGTCAGGGATTGGAAGGGACCTGGAGAGATCATCTAGCCCAACCTCCCTGCTGGAGCAGAAACACCCAGATCAGGTCACACAGGAAGGCATCCAGGCAGGGTTTGAATGTCTCCAGAGGAGACCCCACACCCTCTCTAGTCAGTCTGTGCCACTGTTCTCTCACCCTCACCCTGACAAAGTTTTTCCTATTTCTGTGGAACCTCCTGTGCTCCAGCTTGCACCCACTGCCCCTTGTCCTGTCATTGGATGTCACTGAGAATAGACTGTCTCCATCCCCCTGACACTCACCCTTTCCATATTTATAACATGAATGAGGTCATCCCTCAGTCTCCTATTTTCCAAGCTAAAGATCCCAGTCCTTCTTCAACTGAGGGCCCCAGAACTGGACACAGTATTCCAGATGTGGTCTCACCAGGGCAGAGCAGCAGAGAAGGAGAACCTCTCTCCACCTACTGACCACACTTCTAATATGCTCCCAGGATGCCTACTTTATGCATAAACTCGGTAAAACCAATCTGACCAATCTGTAAAACAGTGACAAGGTCAAAACTGTGAGAGAACCTGGCAAATGAAAAGCCAAGAATCCCAATTACTCACAGTTCACTTGCTACAAACTGCAGCCATCCACCTCTCAGCACAACATCCCTACTATTATTAAATGCTTCTGTTTCTAGTTCCAGAGCTTAAAGCAGAAGAGTTTCAGCAAATGCCACCTTACCGCTCCTCCCACTGCCACTGTGCCTCCTCCAGGGTGAATGGCTACGGCTTCTGGCTCATAGCCCAGGTCATCCATTGCAAAACATTTTTTCTTATCTTTCATCAAGACAATCTGTAAGCAGGAAACCAGAAATGAAGACCCATAATGAAGTGCCTAATCCAGAACTACAACTCAGACATACTCCTTAGTCATAAATACAAATCCGCTTCGACTGCTCAGAAGTTTACTATATTCTTATTTTAAAAGGGATTTATTCTTCTTTTAAAGAAAGAAATGTCAGAGTGTGGTGACTAGTCTGATGTGCTCTAAATTAGGTAGAGCAGGGCATGCTCTACCGCCTTCAGCTTTGCCTCATTTGGTTAAAGCATTAAAGAAACATGGAGACAAGAACATTTTTAGCCATGCTGTTCACTGTGTAAGGGAGGCAGGACCAAATTAGGAGCAAGTAAATACAGCAAGATTAAAATCCAAGGGATTAGTTTATTGACTTCCTGCAAAAACTAAAATAAAAAAAAACAAACAACACAGGAGCAAGATATCCTTTCCTCAAAATCAAGTCACTGAACAGATCAGATAAGAGTATCATCCAGACTAGTGCTGCCCTGCAGCACAAAGTTGTACTGATAACATCCATACAAGGGATCATGTGAAATCTCCATTTCATGGAATAACAGTATGTGTTGAGTAGGAAGGGACATAGAAAGGCCATCAAGTCCAACCCACCTATAGTGAGCAGGGACATCCCACACTAGATCAGGTTGCACAGAGCCTCAGCAAGGCTGGCCTTGGATATTTCCAGAGATGGGGCCTCCACCACCTCTTTGGACACGCTGTGCCAGTGCCTCACCACCCTCTTGGTAAAGAACTTTATATACCAGAGTGTAAAACTGGTATAAGATGAAAAGAGACAAGCCTACCAGCATCCTGCTTAATTATGTCCCACATAGCTCTTCTGCACTAACTAGTCATGAACTAAACCATCATGTTAATGCCATGTATTGTAACAAAATAACAGCTCTATTGACCATCCAGAAGTTACTACTTACCTGACCAATGCATAGAACTACAGTGTAGCCACCAGGAGCCACAGCTAAACATTTGGGTTGAATATCCATTTTCACAGCATCCTGGCCGCTGTAGGAAGCGGTGCCAAATTGAAGAAAGGAGGAAAGAAAAATCAGAAAATAAATTATTCCATGTTTATTGAGATAATCACCCACCTAGGATCAAGAACATGTTTTTTCCTTTTTTTAATTGATCTGTAACATTTTCTTCTGTTTAATGTTTATAGCATCAGCACCTAAGATTAGACAATACACCTTTAAAGTGAGAGTCAATGGTAATACACCAGAGTTTGATGTTTTTAAACTATCAAGATGATCTTACTGGATTGTCTGAAGGCTTTTGCTTCAGTTGTGGTTTATGAAATAAAATAGCAGCTTCTCATCCCTCATAATCACGTTCACCATCAATATTTATGAATCATAAACTAGACACCCTTCCCACAGGGCCCTAACTAAGCCACCCAACACAAGGCAGATGGCTATTTAACCTGTGGAAGGGATGAGACATATTTGAGTACAAGACGCATTCCTGAAACTCGGTACAGAAAACATTCCTACAGTTTCCATGGTAACTTAAAACCAGAATGAATTCCAGCATAAATTTCTTTACCATGTAAATCAACAAACCTTTAATGTAAAATAACTAGGGCTGGTAATACTACAAAAGGCAATGTTTCAGCTGACCTGTAGTCCCTCTTGCTGAGGTTGGTGTAACGCACGGTGTCATCCATGCTGCAGGTGACCAGCTGATCCATCTCATCCACTGCCATTCTAGAAACCTGGTTTGTATGGCCTTTCCCAGAAAAGCCATCATTCTCTCCAGTTTCAGAATCCCAATAATGTACAAAATAGAATTAAGGAACATCTGAAGATACTAGTGCAGTCACATACAGCATCCTAAGAGGTTTAATACTTGAGTAGCTAAGGTTAGAGGGGACCTCTTGAGATTTAGACCAACCAGGTGTTCAGCATCAGCTACATCAGGCTGCCCAGAGGAATTTTTAGTATCTCCAGGGATCTCCTGAATCTCCTACAAGCACCCTGGCAAACCTATATCAGGGCTCAGAAAACCTCACATCCTCAAAATACTTTCTAAATGAACTTCCGATGTGCTGTAATGAACTAAGTGACCTACCACTAACAGTAGCAAACACTAAAACAACAATCAGCCTTAGATCTCAAACTATGTACCCGTTTGTAAAGAATTACAAGTAGAAGTCCTGCAACATTGTCTTTCCTTGTCTTACATGTTATCAGCTTCAATTATTAACACGCTACTACAGGTCTGTAAAGAATGATAGGTTGAAAGGGACCTTCAAAGGCCATCTAGTCCAACTCCCTGCAGTGGGCAGAGACATCCTCCACTAGATCAGGGTGCTCAGAGCTTCTGCAAGCCTGGCCATGGATGTTTCCAGAGATGGGGCCTCCACCACCTCTCTGGCAGAAATAAATCCTACATTTGTAGCCATTTGTGACAATGTGACTTAAAAGCATCCTGGTAAGCAGGATGAGGGACTGATTGATAAGCTTCAAAACACTGAAGTTTTTGTCCTTGGTCATGCTTTCTCTCCCCCCCTTCTAATTAACTCTCTTCTAGACTTAGTGTGTTATAGTCTTAGTGTCTTCTAGACTATAAGGCTGGAGCAGATATTGTCACCATTCAAAGGATATTAATATGACCATCATTACTTCCAGAGTAAATATAGGACTTTCCACCGTTTTTATGCACCGTAAGACACTGAATTGACTTACTGTGACCCTGTGAATGGGAGACAAACAATGATTACTGATGAGCAATTTTTCATTTTAACACACAGATAAATCAAGCTTATTTGAGAATAATTACAAGCTACTCAGAAAATAACATGCTATTTTTTTCTTCACAAAGCATTAGAAGTCATCCAGAATAGAAATCTCTAGTTAATAGTGCAGTCATTTAACTATTGCAGCATTGTTGTTTCCATGTACTACTCCCAGATGAGAAGGAATAGTCATCATGAATATCCTCATTAGCATCCTGGGTCAACAGGCTTTTTTCATCAACAAAAAGTTTGGTTTTTAGGCACCTTATGAGCCAAGGAAGAGGACCAAATACAGCCACATGTACCCACAGCAACTGCCAGAGTTACAGCAGCAACAGCAAGAATCTGGGACATCTGTTTCTAGTTCATGCAAAAATTTAAGTTCCCGTGAGGGTACTGTATCATCCCAACCCTTTAATTCCTAAAATTAAAGCTCAATTACACAATAACCCTGGTCACCTTGTTCACAATATGCCATCTTTGTTAGGAGACACCATTGGCAGTTTTCTATCTATGGTATATTTCTTTTCTCATCAAGAATTATATAAAGTTACCAGGAAAAAGATAACCTGGATTGAAACTAAAATCTGTGTATTTGTTTGTTTATCAGATGTGTAACATTTAAACTTCTCCATTCATGTGACAAAGCTTGCTTGGCAATGACAACTCAATGCTCTTTTTCAACAGTTATTATTCCACCCAGACAGCTTCAATCACAGTTAATTGGATAAACTAGAGAAACACCTGAAGTTTAACCTACCTTTATGACACGTAAAGGCCTATCTGGATTGTTCTTGTCCAAATAATTGATGTAGCCAGACAGGGAGATGGTCAATAAATGGTCTTTCTGCCACAAGCAACCCAGCTGCTGATCCAACACATTTGATCCCATATTAAAAGTACTGACGATAGAATTAGCACCAACATCCCAGATTTTAGCAGTTTTATCTCCAGAAGCAGAAAGCAACTGACTACTGTCAGGGCTCCAACTAATCTGTAAGAAACAAATGTCATCACAAGATAGTAATTGGAATTATTATTACAAGACTTCACAGTAAATTAACTCAGTGATGCAATACTAGGGAGCATTTGCACAAATGAAGGGATACTTACAGCATAAATACCTCCATCATGAGCTTTGCCACCACCAAGAGCACACACTTTCTCTCCAGTCTTCCCATCGTAGACAAAGATCTGGAAGAGAACACAGATTTGTAACAGAAAAGAAAAAGCAGTAGCAGAAAAACCCAACAACTCAAAGACATGAAGAGCACAGAACATTCTGTTGCTTGCAAGTTTATCAACCACTATTTTTTTTAAGCAGCAGCACAAGTATTCCTGCTTTTCGAGACTAAAAAAGTGACAATTACAAATAATCACAGCAAGCCACTCTGCACGTTGGATTCTGACATTTGAAATTCTGGAAGATTTTTAGACTCCTGCTGGGATGGCAGCTGCTTAGCACTACTTAGTCATGGACATCTGCCTCCTTTAGAAGGAGCTGCCCATGGGTAACAGCTTCCTTGTCAAACCTGCCCTTATCAGTAAGTAGAGAGTCAACACTGGGCCGGGTGCGAGCTCAGTATTTCAGCCTGATTTCTCAGGATCACAATTAGAACATCCATATTCCCAAACTCTATAATGTTCCTATGAAAATGATCTGTAAGAGAAGCAATACGATGGGGAGATGGAACTGGGAAAAAAAAGCTGCGGGAGAGTTGTCTGTCTGAAATCAGTTGCTACAGCTTAGAAGTTTAAGCCAATCACCTCTTGGCATGAAACAAGAAGCAACACAGATTTTATGGCACCAATCCTAAGGCCAAAATGCACAAGAAAAACCTGCTCATTTAAAAATCACTACAAAAAGAGCTCCTCGGTTTTTTAATTTATTTTTTTTACCTGGCCATCTGCACTAGCTGTAGCAAATCTGTTCCCATCAGGAGAAAACCTCACACAGTTCACAAACCGTGTATGGTCCTGTAGGAAAAAAAAAAGGGAAGAATTAGGACACTGAATAAGAGCAGATTTTTCTAGACAGAAGATAATCCAGTAACAAGCAAGTTCTCTTACAGGTGAGCCAAAAAATGAGCTGTGTAGGAGACACCTGATGGAGACAATTGCCATGGAGCTAGTCTAACCTCTATCTGAAGAGGATCATGGGGATTCAAGAACAGTTCAGGACAGAAAGCATGGCATTAGTACTGGTGTAGTTCCAGCAGCTTAGCACAAAACCAGGCGAATGAGCATGCAGTTCCAGGGATAAGTAGGAAAAAAATCCTCAGCTCCAGCCTAGATATAAACATGGGATTCTTCCCCCCTGCCACTCACTAAACTTTCCCCAGATTTTGGCTCTTGCTTCATCACACAATTAAATTTTATACATAGGAGGATAAATTACTCTTACTGTAAAAGTGACAGCAATAGAGAATTATCATTTTACTCTATTTGTTCTTCTTCCATTTCTGGGAGGCTGCATTAATGGTAGCTCTGTGACGTAACCAGGCAAGACTGAGGTGTGCTCCCCAAATAGACAACGTACAAGTAGGAGACTATTCAAACCATGCCAACTGGAAAACACACGTTAAACAGGGAAGCACCACAATGAGGCCAGAGCTCCCATGAGATCTGGGAGACTATTTTTAGTATCAAGAAAGGCAGGTTCTATCCTAGTTTCTTTAAACTATTGGATTGGTGGTTTTAATCTTTTCTCAATGACACCTCAAAGCTCTAAACCGAGTAACAACCCCCACCAGAATCCCATTTATCAAGTCAAGTAACACTTTAAAAGGAAGACTGTCAGAGATGGGAGTCCATGCAGCAGCAACAAGCAATCCAGGCTTCAGAATTCCAAAAGAACCAGCTTTGCAAAATGCAAGTATCAACTTCAGTTCAGGAATATATTAGGCAACTACATCATTTCATTGGATTGCAGAGCTCAAACAATTCCTTTTCTAGAGCTGAAACAGAATCCTTACTAGAGTCAGCACATGAAGACTTCCACAAAGCACATAAGAAAATTCAAATGTGTTTTTTTTTCAAAAAAACATAAAATGTACTACAGCAATAACATCTAGTATTTTTACAGTAATTTTTTTGAGACATGTTTTCTACCATCAGAAACAGCTGCAGAAGATTGTGGCTATACTGTCTTTGGACTCAAGTAACAATGTCTAAAATGTGTTTATTCCAGACTTTGTTTTATTTATCCAAGTGTTTTTTTAACAGGTAGACTAAGAAACAGAAAGTGTAAGGGAATGTAGAAATAGAAGACTAACCATGAAAAATACACAGCCATTCCCTGTTGTAGAAATCAGTTATATTTTCAAATATTTACACTCACCCTTTCTAAGCTGTCTTGGGATTTCAGATTTGGGCACTCTTAAGCAGATTGGAAAATTCCAAATTCCATTCACACCACTCCATTTCTTAAATTATTCACCTTGGAGAGTATTAAGAAATTTTATGTCTGCACTGGGAAGCACAGCCCAGAAAGCACCAAAAGGGCCCATGAAACATCCTCCTTCAATGAGGAAGATAAGGAACAAAAAAACAAACCAACAAAAAAAGGTAATTGTTAAAAATGCTTCAGGTTTTCTTTGTAGTTCCTTTTTTTTTTCAGCCTGGGATAAGCCTTCAGTCACGGTAATACACCAACTTGGCCTCAGATGGGGTGCAAAGAACTTGGGTTGTTACAGCAACTGCAAGTTTGTTGGAAAGCCTTTAGTCAAATCTGCTTCACAGATGAACAGAGCAACATCTAAACTTAAACTCACACTTAGTGTAAACTTGAACTTGAATGGAGGTCCCTCGAAGAAAGCAGCACAGTTGTCATCACTGCCAGTTGCCAGACGATACGGCCTGGTCTGTTTGATGTCCACACTATTGATGACTTTGTTATGCCCAGTAATCTCACCAACAGAGGAGCCACTATCCCACAGGAACACTGCTCCAAACCTAAGTTTAAAAGGTACACAGTATTACAGTTCATCAAAGCCCACATACAGATTAACTCCTTGAGCATCTGCAAACACAGATTTGAGTGCACTCAAAACAAAGAAATTAGGTCATCTCATTACAAGCGCATCGTAGCTCCCTGAAGGCTGAGATCTTGCTGAAGAGAATCTAATCTTCAATAGGAGACATTTGCTGAAGGAGGTGGACAAGCAAATATTACACACAAAGCATCTAAAATTCAGAGTTTCAAAAGATATTCTTCAGCAACTCTCTCAATTTACAAGAGACAGAAGCGAATTATAATCCAGGATAACAATCACATTGAATCATTTATCTCATTACTGAGCCTAGACCAAATACCACTCATGTTACAACTATTATTTAAAGGTTTAGCAAAGAGTTACAACAATATTTTGTCAGTTCTTACATTAAATCATCTTAGAAAAATCACTATAATAATTTCAGTACTGCTACACTGCCAGATTACTGCTGCTTTAAAGGGGCTCTATAGAATCACTTCAGCCAAATTCTAGACTACAAGTCCACCCATCTAACAGAAAAGTGGCAGTTTTTCAAGTACGAAAACCAATTTCCATAGATTCTTTGTTTTTCATTGCTCTGCTCACCTGCCCCTGGGTAGATACTAATCTCAAGTATGAGGGCAAGGTACATTGGTGCAGAAAATCAGAACCAAAACACCTTTTCCAGACCTCCAGGCACAAGCATATCTTACTTACACTATGCCTCAAAGATCTACCAGTCTTTAAAGAAGAAAAAAAACCCACAAGCATGACTGTAATGGACTCCTCATTCGGAAAGATAAGGACAACTGGTTGCACAATTCCTTTTATTTTCCATGATAGTGCCTAAAAATATGGGCATGTTGCCAAGGGAGAAAATTTATATACTTTTAAACTTTTTTTTACTCTCATTCGATCATGTCCTCTCAATTTATGAGGAGAAAGAGGAAAGGAGATGTGTCTTGTGGTTCTTCCTTCCTACTATTAAAATTAAGACATGAATTCACTAAAAGGCATGTGAAAAGCTACCACTGAATGCAATACCCACCTCTAAGAAACAATTTTTAAACTGAGCAATTGTAACGGAACTGTGTTTTTCAAGTAGTTTTACAGCTGTCAAATGCTGTACAAACATTCTGCTGCAGAAAAGCACAATTTAAATTCTAAACAAGGAACAAGCTATGATTTTCCTCCCCTGAAGAATGAAAAGCTTTCTGCACAGAACTTGTTTTGTTACAACAGGGAGGTTTATAGTATGGGCACATACGTATATATATCTGTGTATACACAGACAAAAGAACTACTCACTTTTCTCTTCCTTCTCCAACCACAGCAATTCTCTTGCTGTCTTCAGTCCAGGCAAGGTCCTTTATTTTTCCTGCAAAAGGCTGATACTCATACTTCAGTAGGTGTTCCTTCTGCGTGGTATCCCAGATTCTCAGCTTTCCAGAGACATCTGCCATAATAAAACAGAATATAACTATTGTTGTTCCAGTATGACTCAGTCACATGACTCAGCAATCTTTCAGGACACAGATTTTTCAGCTACACTGAGCACTTGGATCAGGGACCTATTATCTCACCCTGTTGCAATTACAAATGGCTTGATTTTGGAATGCTGAAGACTACATCTGTTTCACCCAATTATGTTTTTAATCAGATATTAAGGTCATAGCAAGAAATGCAACGCACAGAGACAACCTTCTGCAAACAGACACCTGAGAAAACAGCTATTATCAGCCAGCAAAAAAAGTGCAAACCCAAACCAGCCCCAGCCACACCACCAGCTATTTCATTGCTAAGTAAGCCACCCTCTAGCTACAACAAGAGAGCCATTCAGTGGACTTTTGCAATAAAAATCATATCTCAGCTTCTTGGTTTCCTCAAAGCAAACCCGTTTGGCATACAAATAACAGGTATTTGTGAGCACGCCAAGACACTTCTGCCCACAGAATTCAATTCACACACACTTGCCACACTATTTCTACGCAGATGCAATGCACATGCTTAATATTGCATGTGTGGACACCTGCACTATCTGGATTAGAACAAAGTAATCCAACAAATTATTCAAAAAATTGTAAAGTTTCCTGGAACTTGGCATGGGTTAGAACAATTTAAGATTTAATATAAGCTTCCTTGGTCACTCTTTCCTCTAAGTATTACACAGGCCTAGAGCATGCTTTTATATTTAGAGCAATTACTGTTTGTACCAGAGGAATTGTTCTACTTACATAGGTTTACAAATCTCTCATGAAACCTTCTGGGACAATTCTGTGTATATTGGACTCTGCAGAAAAGCCACTCTTTAGAAAAAACTCCATGCTAACATATATCGTTCACCTCAGCACAATGCTCCTGAGTTGTGTTCACCATCTGCTGATGTATTTTGACAGTGCAATTTAAACATGCTACAATGCTGCATCTTTGGGACCTCATCTTCTCCTCCTGCTAAAAGGCCAAATGCAGGATCCCTCCATTTCACAGAGAGAAGCATAATTTGTTGTTATTGAAGCAGAATTTTCATGCAGACATCAAAAATCCAATAGCTTGCTCTATCCATTAAAAGCTAGAACATATATAGCTTCAACTTTGTGGTATCTCCCATTACTACTTCTGTTATGACTGTAGTAAGAGAAATTACCATAAAAGCCACCCAGCACATTGCTGAAGGCCTGTCTCATCAAGCACATGAAGTATTAATGCAGGCTGCATTGCTAATGCAGATTTATAGATGGAGAAGGGAATCTTCCATGTTATACTTAGAAACAGCTTAAAGAGCCTGATGCTATCTTCAGAATCTGTGCTCAGCACTTTCACAAAACTATTTATATGTGACAGAGAGAAGACACTTTTTAAGGGAAATATTGCATCAGAGATACATTTACTTCAGAATGCTTCCCTGGAAGCTTCCTTAAGCTAATCACTAACGAGAAAACTTTTTCACAGAGCAGACTATTTATGTATTGCTGTTCTTTTACAGAGGACTGAGAACCTACAAGGCCACAAGAAGAAAAACAATGGTTATTCTGAAGATTAAGCACAGCACAAACCTAGAGCATCAAGCCTGTAGAATAAAGAATGCAAACTGGATGTTAAGATGGTACTCAGTTTGACATATGGTCACAAGAACATACACAAGAACAAGCCAAGAGAATCCTGTCCTTCAGACAGAAAGGTGAGGAGAAGAATAAATAAAAAAATTTTAAAAAGCCCTTCAAGGTTCTTAAAATTTCTCCAGTATTTAAAAGAAACTTATTATAAAACAGTTTCCCAATACACAGGGATCCAAGAAGGTTAAAATACTTTAAAAACTGTTCTTTTAAATTCCTGAGAAACTCCCATTCTACCAAGACCTGTGCACAAGTCCCTTTCTAATGAGCTCACATTCAGACTGTTTTGTTTTCAGATGTACTCCTTAAAACCTTTCTGTATTCAACCACATGATTCGCTTCTGAAGCATTTCTGATTGACAATGACAAGTATTTTTAATAAATTGAAGTTATAGTATTGTATTTATCAACATACTTCAGCTGTAATCCAATCCTCCTGAAAACAAGATTGACTATTTTGAGCAGGTTTTTATTAAAAAGGGTTTATTTAGTTCTTTTTAAGATATCAGAACTGCTGCCATTTCCACTAACAATCCAGGAAATTCACATTTCCTATTCTCAGGCTGTTGACTCGCATAACTCACATAGAACTGAGACTCAGCCTCTTTACCTGCTAGCCTACATAGGAAAGCTTTTTAAGTTCAGGTTACAAATGTTAAGAAAATTCATGCCAAGCCTTATAACGTTTGGTCAGGGAAAAAGGAGAGGGAAACAAAGTAGTAGAACTCTTCCAGAATCCATCTGAGAAATAAACTTCTCAGTCCGTTGCATATTCTAAGTCCTCATTACACCAAGATTTCTCCTCTTTAAAGCTTCACACTAAGAACTTAGCTTGTTTCCAGGTTCTTTAATAGTAATAAATAATCAGATTTATAAAGACAAAGTAGCTGCTCTAGAAAGAGGTTAGAGGGACAACTAGAGAAATCATTCCTCCCCCAGGCACAAACAGTTCCACAGAGGTGCATCCTGGTGACTGCATGTAACGCAAAGCATTAATTATACTATTTTGCCACCAAGTTTTGCATCAAACACTAACAACTCTTCCCACATCTCTCATGCACTGATACTTTACCTCCAGAAGCTATGTAGAATCCACTGGGAGCATACTTGGCAGCTACAACCTGATGGGCATGCTCAGTGTAGATGTCAGCAATTGCAGGATTCTAGTTTGTAGGAGGAAAAGAAAAAAAAATAATTTAACTAAATTGTATTTCCTCATTTTCAAAGGAATAAAATCAAACATTCAAAGATGAAATTCAAGACTACTCCTTCTCTGACACCATTCCTTCCCAGCTTAAATTGTCTAAAGCTGAGAAGTGCAGAAGACACACTGCAGAACTAAACCAACACAGTAGTTTCCCACAACTGACACAATTTAAATATTTCCTCTAATACCCAGGGCTGCTGTGACTCTTTCCAATACCCACTGAAAGGCCAAAAAAGACTCCAAAATAATGGGACAAACACTGGACTTGCTTTTGAAGTATTAGGCCCAGGTAAGGCAGTTACCCAAGCAGGGTATTAAATATAAGCTGTCCTTTACAGCACAAATCCCAAAGTTCTCCTATAGCTGAGTATGAAAATTAAGCACACTATTAACCACACTGCATGGCTGTTAATCATCATCATCACCATGTACTGAAGATCACTCACTAACCAATGAGGCATGCAGGGCTTGCTCTTTCTTGATGATTAAGACTGGTTAAAAACACACAGGTTTTCCCTAATATAAGGAGTCACACTGGTATCCTGGAAGAGATTCACTGCCACCACCATCACAATCTTCACTCTTTAGCCTTAGATGCTGTTTTTTTTTTAAGTTGGACAACAAGACTGACTCAGTGCCTCAGCAGATGAGTGGTGCCACACAAATGATAACAGGATGGCATCAAGGCAAAATCAGCTCTCAAATTAGCTATATAAACCAGCACTTTTTCCAAATATACTGCAATAGTAACACACTACTCCGTTGAGACTTTTTTTTTCTATCAGTTCACAGGCATCTTCCAGCACCAGAAACCTGATTCACACCAAGCCCGTTTCAACTGCTGTAATTAATACAGATTTATTCAACCCAACCAGAAAGCTACCTGATGTTATAGCATGACTCAAGCCATCCAACGAGGAGAAAGCAAAACACATGCCCTGTATCAGAAAGCAGGCAGCCTCCTCCTGCTTGCAGTTCTACCCTTACATCTCAGGAGAGGGAATACAGCTTACTCATGCAAGCAGCAGCTCTTTTTCATCCCCGCCTTTACACACTGCTTGAGTGTATTATAGCCCCACTTAAGTCACAATCATCTGCATTTACAGCATCCACACATCAGTCTCCATTTTGCGAGCAAGTAGATTTTAGCCCAGCACAACAAGGTAGTATTTCCTCCAGGAGGAAGCTGAGGTGAGAGAACGGACACAAGAAACTGATGCAAGGGGCTAAAGGAGGCTCACAGATTTAAGACATGGTAAATAGGTGCAGGAAAACAGGTGGCATGGTAGAGCTGTCAGATTAAATGCTGTGCATTTGAAAACACTCTTCCTGCTTGTAAAGTCAGTTTCCTAACTTGGGCACCTTCTCCACCAAAACTTAAATCCCCCCCACCCACACTTTTAAAATGAGATTTTAGGATAAGATTACAGCATTAACTGGGACAAATGCAGAACCTAATACTAGATCCAACAATGAGAGTGAGCTTAAGCAGCCGCTGATTTCAAACACTGAAACCAGAGCCACATATGAAAGTGAGCAGTTTGAGCTCCAAGCTTCAAAGTAGGCTTAGACCCATGAAGACAATAAAATGTTAATGAGGTATGAAACCTTACAAATATCACTAGTCCTTCTCACAGTGCCTTCTCAGCACTGTTCCAAGGCTCCCCTCTTACAAAATGAAGCCTCCACCTCATGCATGAAGACCAAACATTAACCCTGAACAATGTATTCATCATCACTGATTAGCTAATACTACATAGCTTCAGGCATGACAGAAAGGTGAACACTGCATTTTGATGATCCGCTTGCTTTGAGTTTTTTTTCTAATTCAGAGGACAACCACCCCATTGGAGGTATAACACCTGAAACTCACACTATTTCAGCTGTTTGTTGCAAGCCATTATAAAGCCACCCTTGTTTTTCAGAGAAGGCAGGGCTCAACTCAGAGTGGACAGTGTCATTCCGGATTACAAACTGCAACATTCTCAAAGAGCAGAGGCTTTCATCAGGTTTTGGGTCAGTGCTACAAAACATTCTGTAGCAGTGTGCAGTTTCACCTGTCAATTATTAACAGCAGCAGACTCTGTGCCTTCATCTCTGAGTTTGCATATTATTATGAATTATGCCCCATAAAACTGAAGGATTTATGACTTCCATTTTCAGTTCCCCTCGAGAACTGAAACAATCTAAATCTTAATTCCCACCTCGTCTGTGCTTAGACCTTGCCACGCTCTACATTCTGCTTCATGCTGGCACTCAGCATTTGCACTGGATAAATCTTCAGTGAGCTCATCTAGGAAGATAAAAACCAGTTTTCTTCCCATTTGACACCCAAAAAAGGGTCATGTGCACAGTAACAACAGACGTTGCAGCCTATAAGTTAAGGAAAAACTGTAAACAGAGTGGTTTTTCTCTCTTCTCTCATCACACTGCCTACTATCAGTTGGAACTAGATGATCTTCAAGGCCCCTTCCAACCCAAACCATCCTATTACTCTAATTACTGTGTTTAATTTGGGCTTCTGGTTTAAGAAAATTGAACTTCTCAATAGCAAAAGCGTAACACTACTGCAACAACACTCCACAGAGACGCTGAAACTAGAGCATGAGCTCATTTTTCTTTTCAAATTGATGAAGGGAAACTGATATCTAACAAAATTTGCACAGAATTCAGTTATTAGTAGCATTTCTGCATTACGGCAAAGAAACATCTGAGTGTAGCAGGGGCAATGAGATAAATCAGGAGAACAGCTCACACAAATTCAGTTTACGAAGGGGATTTACAGAAGCAGCCATAAATAAATCCATTGTGAAGACCTAAAAATACCTGAGAAGTATGACCTGCCCTTCTGCAGGTCAAACCTGCATCGAGAGAGAGGAAATCTAGAGAACTGGATTTCCTAAAAAGCAAGTATTTAACTAGGAATAAAAGTACTCTTCGAAAGCCAGTAGCTAAACAATGGCCTAGACATGCAGGGCTTCCTCCAGGCTTCTCAAAGAGATGCCATCTTTGAGAAGAAATCATTGAAATAATTTGCTTAACATTTCTCTAGTTGCCACCAAACAAGGAAAAAAAAATAACAAAAAACCTAGAACCCGAACCTCTGCACCACTGAAAAGGGTTAACTGGGCCATTCTAACATTTAAGCTATGAGCAAAGTTCCCCATGAGCAGGCCTAAGAACTCAAACTGGAACCAGCTTCCCAGGAGTCAAGCAACTGGTTTGATGCCTGCAGTGCACGGGGATAGGGGAGAAAGAAGATACAGCCTAATGCTTTCAAAAATAAGTGTTAGCAGTTATTTGTTTGCTTTTCCCCCCAGCTGAGAGAGCAACCCAGAAAACTGCGAAGTTCATTTATTAGGCAAACAAAAGGTTCAACTTAACAGCTAGGATGTTTAAGCGGATAAACAGGGCCAGCCAGAACATACCAGCATCTGCTTATAAAGCCAGGGCGAGGGGAGGGAGACTTAGCTGCTTTGCCCGAGATGGAGAAGGAAAAAATTACACCTTCCCCTGAGATTTTCCCCAGGATTTCCACCCAGGGCGGTGTGTCCCAGCCCTGTCCCCTCAGCAGCGGTGTGGAGCTGCCACCTCAGCTGCGGCCACCGCGCCCCAAACCAGCCCAGGCTGCGGCCGGGAGCTGGCCCCGGGGAAAGCTTAAGGAAAAGGACTACTAGAGGGTACGTTACATCGATGTTCCTGATGACGACGCATTTGCCATTGGTGTAGAGGAAATTGTTGCCCTTCGGATCGCCGCCGATTATTTTGGAAACGCCTCGTTCGACCTGCGGGAGGCTGGCGAACACTTTTTCTAAAGGAAGGGAGGAAAAATAAAGGGGATTTAAAAAAAAAAAAAGGCTTATTTCTCCCAGTTACCGCCCGCAGGCGCGGTCACTTGTTGCTGTCAAGGGGCTGCGAGGAGCCGCCGGAGCTCTCCATCGCCCGCTTCCCTCGCCCCAGCTCCGCCGCCCCGTTTTCCCCACCCTCTCCCGGGCTTACTGATCTCGTACGGCATCTTCGCCCACTTGTTACCGCGGCGGGAGGGAAGGAAGGGCCGGGATGGGAGGCGAGGGCGGGCCGGCGCAGCGAAGGCGGTCGGACCGGACCGGCCTCGGCCTCTTCTACCTCTCCCGCCGCCTTCTCAGCCTCAGCCCCACGGCGCCAACCAGGAAGAGACTGGGCGACCCGCCGCTCTCCCTCCTGCCTTTGACCATATATAGTCAACTCTCCTCGCCTGCCGACTCGCCGCTCCCCCGGCAGCCCGCTCCCCCTCACTTGCCCTCCCCCGGAAATGCCGTCGAGCTCGGACGGGCCACGGCGGGGGCTGCGCTGGGGAGGCGGCAGCAGCCAGCTCCGCCCCGGCGGGCGGCGGCGGCGGGAGGGACGGAAAGAAGGAAGGAAGGGGAGAAGGAGGGAGCAGCGGCACAGCCTCAGGGTGGGCGCCGCCGGGGCGGGCTGCGCATGCGCGGGGTCCCTCCGCCTCCGCCTGTTGTGGAGAGGCGCATGCGCAGCGGCAAGGCTAGCGCCTGAGGGGAGGATTCCCGGCGTTGTAATGGTAGTGGTGGGGGATGGGTTGAGTGTGGGGGGAGGGTTAAATCCGCTCCTATGCTAGAAGGAAGGGAGCTGAGGAGGCCTTGAGATGTCTGTGGGGGTGTACTTGAGGATATAGCTTCCCCCCCCCGCCGCCCTGGTGGCCTTTTCACACCCTGTTGATGTGGCGAGGGGCTGTGAGGCAGGTCCTGCTGCAAGCTGTGGGTCCCACAATGTCGCTGAATGTAACTAAAGTGGAGCAGGTTGGCCAGAGAGGTGGTGGAGACCTCACCCCGCGAAGACACTCAAGGCCAGGCTTGGTGAAGCTCCGCAGTATCGCTGGACATAACTTCAAATGGCACAGGCTGCCCAAAGGTGGTGGAGGCTTCATTGCCTGGAGATGTCCAAGACCAGGCTTCCTGAGGATCTGATCAACTTGATCTAGGGCAGGATGTCCCTGCTCACAGCAAGGGGTTGGCCTTTGAAAGTCCCTTCCAGCTCTATGATTCTATGAAAACTTAAGCTTGTGCTGGTAATCACTGCTGCCTTCAAGTACTGAGTGGACAGGCCTTTGATTTTTCTTGGGAACCATCACACCTGTCTACAGAGACTGAGTCTACTGTGGGGAGAGATATATATCCTATATACCTTTGGGATTGAGTGCACCTTCAGCAAGTTTGCAGATGACACCAAGCTGTGTGGTACAGTTGACATGCCAGAAGGAAGGGATGCCATCCAGAGGGACCTTGACAGGCTTGAGGGGTGGGCCCATGCCAGCCTCGTGAGGTTCAGCAAGGGCAACCTGGGTTGGAGCAATCCCAAGCACAGATACAGGCTGGGTGGAGAGTGGCTTGAGTGCAGCTCTGAAGAGAAAGACTTGGGGGTGTCAGTTGATGACAAACTCAACATGAGCTACCAGTGTGCACTTGCATCCCAGAAGCCAACCAAATTCTGGGCTGCATCAAGAGAAGTGTGACCAGCAGGTCCCTCTACTTGACTCTGGTGAGACCCACCTGGAGTATTGTGTCCAGTTCTGGAGTCCTCAACATAAGAAGGACATTGAGCTGTTGGAGCAGCCACAAAGATAATCAAAGGGCTGGAGCAACTCCCTTGTGAGGACAGGCTGAAGGAGTTGAGGTTATTCAGCTTGTAGAAGAGAAGGCTCATGGGGCACCTCATAGTAGCTTATCAATATCTGAAGGGGGCCTACAGAAAGGCTGGGGGAGGACTTTTTAATAGGATATGTGATGGAAGCACTAGGAATAATGGATGTAAGTTGAAGAGGGGAGATTCATGCTAGATATAAGAAAGAATTTCTTTCCGGTGAGCTTGGTGAGGCACTGGAACAGGTTGCCCAGAGAGGTTGTGGATGCCCCCTCCCTGGAGGTGTTTAAGGCCAGGCTGGATGAGGCACTGAGCAGCCTGATCTAGTGGGAGTTGTCCCTGCCTATGGCAGGGGGGGTTGGAACTTTAAGGTCCCTTCCAACCCAAACTATTCTATGATTATGTATAACCTCCACAATAGAACCTATGCAGGTCTGCTGCTCCTTGACTTCCTCTTTTTACTGAGGTCTCAGGAAGGTCCTTCCTGTCTGAAGTCACTGCTCCCTCAGTGATGAGTCTTAACCACATCCCTTAAACACTTAATGACTGTAATTACTGATGTCTGGATCATATTCCTGTAGTTTTAGGCCACTTAACTCCAGATATTGCTGAGGTGCTTTACGAACAACAAGTTTATCTTGGAGCTGTGCTCAGTGGCCAGGCAGGATGCCTGCTTAAATTAACATGGACAATTTAGGAGAACCACATATCATCCTTCACTTCTATATAACTTTGGATAAATTGTACTTTTCTCTCTTTCCAGTGCTGTTAATATAAATGTTGAGTATATCATCAGTTCTACATGATACAGCAAGGCAAAGCATTGGTATCTAACTGGGAGAAACTCCCAAAAGGAGTGCTGCTTTGTGCTTTTGTCCCTTTAACTTGCTTTCTTTGTTCATGAAGTGAGTTAATGCTTTCACATTAAATGGGGGGAAAAAAGCATCAGAATGGATGGGTATGACAGGAATGCCTTGTGCAGCGTGTCACTGTAGTGTCTGTTAGTCCCAAAGCACAATTAATGCCAATTGACCTGTAAAACAGAGAGAGGAAGCCCTGTGGGGTTCTCTTTGGGAGCAGGGTTAAAGAAAAACAAACAAGCAAAAAACCAGAGCAATAAAACTTCAGATTACTTCAAAGAAGAATTTTTCTGCCAGGGTTGCCTTTGTAGTTTCTTCAAGCACTGACCTCTGCTCACTTCCTAAGATTTTTAGTATAAATTTGATTATGACTTGCAATTGTGCAGCTAATGTATTATAGATGTCTTACGCATTAACTTCTCATAAATATCCAAATAATGGCCCAGGCTTAGAATTAGCAAGTATTCCTGTGAAAAATGCGGACTGAGTTTCAGAAGCAATTATGTGCCTCGAATAATCAAGAGGCTGGAAATCCACATCTGAAGTTTCAATGGGGTACTCTCGGGGCTTCCATTTTTCATCTCATACTGAGGAATTGTTATTTTTCCCTGCTTCGTTTTCACTAACTTGTTTAGCAATTTTGTTCATGTTTTTTCAACCACCTTGGCAGACTCATGGATTCTGGGGGGATAGAGCCAAAGCTGTGAGTGCTCATCCTGTTGGGGAATCACAGCTGACACCTGTTTGGTAGCAGTTTTTTTGGGAATAGTTGAAGAAGTCACTGCTTCCAGCTGTATGGCAGCACTTCCCTGGAAAAGAATCATAGGACTGAGTTTGAAAAGACTTCCAAAGGCCATCTAATTCAACCCCCTGCAGGGAGCAGGAACATCCTGCACTCGATCAGGTTGCTCAGAGCCTCAGCAAGCCTGATCTTGGATGTCTCCAAGGATGGGGCCTCCAACACCTCTCTGGGCAACCTGTTCCAGTGTCTCACCATGGGGATCTTCCAATGCCTGTTTTGTTGCTTTAGATATTTCTCCAATGTTATTACTTACTTAGCTCATCGCAGATACATACAGTGGGTTATAAAATGTGTCATAAACCATCAGTTTCCATCTCAGAAAGCTCATAACTTGCAGCCTCAGTTCTCTAGGCAGGTCACCATTAATTTAGAACATTAAGTTAAGAAAGTAACGGACATTGAGCTGTTGGAGCAGGTCCAGAGGAGGCCACAAAGATGGTCAAAGGGCTGGAGCAACTGCCCTATGAAGACAGGCTGAAGGAGTTGGGGTTGTTCAGCCTGGAGAAGAGAAGGCTCAGAGGGGACCTTATAGTAACCCTGAGGGGGTCCTACAGAAA